>QANW01011014.1:53587-69884 GCA_003254865.1 Dryas drummondii | reverse complement strand
GGAGAGAGAGAGAGAGAGAGAGAGAGAGAGAGAGAGAGAGAGAGAGAGAGAGAGATTGCAGCAGAGAGGGATCGAAGCCGGCCATTGCAAGTTCTTCTCCAGAAATCAAAGCTGGCTCTCAGCCTCTCTTAGTCTTGAGCGTTTGTAAAAGATGATGATTTATGGCGACTAGAGATGATGACGAAGATGATGACCATGATGATTACGGAGCTCGGAGATGATGGAGGGGCTTGGAGATGTTGGTGGGGTTTGGAGATGATGGCTTCACAGAGAGAGAGAGAGAGAGAGAGAGAGAGAGAGAGAGAGAGAGAGAGAGATGAGGGAGGGTATGGAGGGGCACAAACAGGAAATGAGAGAAAATGAGAGTGTTATTCGATTAGGGTAGGGTGGTGATTTGTGTTATATACCCGGTTCGGTTCGGTTCAGTTTATCAACGATTCCAGAGTCTGGGAATCATAACCAAACCAGCTTTCTCGGTTCAGTTGACAAACCGATGTCTTAATTTCGGTTTCCCTTTGATTCGATTTTTTCGATTTCGGGTCGGTTCCCAATTTTGCGGTCAAACCGACCTAGCCCTAGGTATTACATATTCAATTTGTTTTTTTAAAAATGTCATTAGTTACACATTAGCTAGCCTATTTCTTTTTTGTTAAGAAAAGAACACAACATCTATATGATATCTCATAATCTCCATATATACTAGTCAATTTGAATAATCATAAATGATTATCTTTAAAATAAATGATTTTCAAGGGTATTCCCCTTTTTTTTGGTCAAGTGTTTTTTTTTTTGGCCAAGAAGGGTATTCCCCTTAATGTTAAATAAATCCGCCTAATATATCAAAATGTTACAAAGATTCACCTAATGAGAAATAAAACTGTTTTATAAAAATAAAAGGTGCTCAAATTGACCAAAAAATAAAGAGGTGCTAAGTGCATATGAGACACTGTACAATGATGATGGCCGTTGTTTGACAGTAACAATGCAGTGGTAGTTCTTGTTCGACAGTAACTTTGCAATGATGTAACTCCAAAGGTGATTTTGTGTGTGTTATGTTATTTTTTATGAACTTTTGACATGTTTATATAAGAGAAAGATTATAAGTATCATGTTTTTGCCTTTTTTATAGTTGTTGTTGCACAGTGAGTTGCATAGTTGTTGTTGCACAATATCATTATTTTTAGGCATACTTACAATTTTACCTCCTGAAAGTAACTTCTAGTCTAACTTCATCTCATAAGGTTTACTTTGTATCACATTACTCCTTGAAACTAATTCATGTGTTCCACTTTGCCCACTTCTAACGGTTGATATTAAAGGACTTGACGAAACTAGGTTAAGTGAGACACATGATATAACATCAAGGGGTAACATGAGACAAAACAAAAATCATGGGGTGATGTGAGAAATTGAAATAATTCAGGGGACAACCCAAATAATAAGCCAAATATCAATTATTGGGTCCAAATACAAATCAGAAAATTTAAAACCTCTCCAAGGTTTTGGGCTTTTAAGAGGTACAAGGTTTGTGAGAGTAATTACTCTCTACACCCAAATTGTAAATAAAATAAATAAATAAATAAAAATGACCAAAAAACCAAGTAAATTTAAATAAAATGTAGGGTTTCACTAGTGTTGCCGTGTTTGACCTTAGTCCTAGTTTGGAGTTCAAGTTACTTGCTTGCACATACCATATGTCACGTCCCAATTGTTCAAGGTGGTGAATTTACCATTTTACCCTCAACCCTCATCCACTTACCTTATAGGATTGTCAAGGTCAAATTAGTAATTCACGTTTAATCAAACAACAATAAAATTACAATAATTAGGCACATGATGATATATGCTCAAAATTTCCAAGATACCACATCGGGCTTTTAGGTTGGAAATTCTTCCTACTAAATGAACAAAATTCTCACTATGAACATTTTGGGAGGTTTTTCCTCAAAGGGGATGCTCAAGTACGTTCAACTATGTTTTAATCATAGTTTTTTTAAGTGTAGAGAAATTTGTCATAAGATAGTACCTGAAGATCTCTTTGAATTTGGTATTTTGGATGTCCCTTTCATTATGTGTTAGAATAAAAATATTAACTCGTAGAAGAGATTTTATCAAGAAACGAGTTGTTTATTAGCCAACTATTCTTCTAAAACGTCATTCAATTTGACAACTGCTATAAACTTGCCAAGAGCATTTATGAAATTGTTCTCATTTGCTTTCCTATGTCAAGAGAGTCATTAATTTGGAGATGAGATTTGGTGAATCTCGGTCCATTAAAGGGAGAGGTCATCTTGCCACGTAGGATCCAGTCCACGATGGCCCATCAGCTAGGACACAAGCTCTCTCCTGAGTTATACCATTTCATATCTTGGTCGTTCGTCACATATTTGATGACAAATATGCTTAGATGGATAAAAAGTATAGTCCATTAATTATAAGGTACTAACAAAGTAAAATATTAACCAAAAACACCAAATCTATTTCTATTAATTTGCGAACACTTTCCACTAACCTAAAACATAACATGCGAACACCTTTCAAAATATCAACATCAACGCATCACAACCAAACTAACTACACAAACAGCCCAAAACTGATCTCCTTCTTTTCTTGGCCAAATCGATCTCTTTCTTCAATTTTACCAAACCAACAACTGTTCATCTTCACTCTCAAGCATCTTTCTGCAACTACTATAGCAACAACGAAAAAAAGATGTTCAATTCTACAGTTCCATCTATAGTAACTGCAACTCCAATAAACTGCAGTTTCAGTTCACTTACAGTTTCAGAAACTGCAGTTTCACTTGCAGTTAGTAACTACAATTGCAAGTTTGCAACTCTAATAAATTACAGTTTCAGTTCACTTGCAGTTCCAGAAATTGCAGTTTCACATTTTTACTTACAGTTTCAGAAACTGAGCTTAAAAAAAAAAAATCAAGATCCTGCTATTGATAATAAATCAAAGTAAGAGTCTACCTCGAGCTGTGATCATGCCCAATCCTCCATCCAACTGCAGATCCCTTGCCCGTAAGCTCTCGAAGGTGGAGAGCCAAGGCAACCAAGTTCGGGCTCTCAAACCTGTAGTGCGGCCAAGCCAGAAATTGATGCTGCCATTGAAACACGTTGAAGCTCCAAAAGGAGAAGAGAGAAAGAGAGAGCAGAGGAAAGAGAAGAGAGAGACTCGAGGAGGAAGAGAGAAGAAAAAGAAATACCAAAAATAAGAAATAAATGCTTATTGTAGCCCACTCAGGTGGAGTCAACGAAATAACATGCAGTTAAACTAACCTAATTGTTAATAAAACTAACATGATTGTTATATATTAATAATTATGGTATTAGAAGTTAAGTCATGGCAAAGATGTAGTACAGAGTAATTTTTAGAAAATGCACTATGTGGATAAAAAAAATACAAGGAAGCCCCTACCAAAAATAAATAAATTAATAAAAGAAATAAAACCTAAAACACATGGGGTTTATTAAAGGGAAAAAACATTTTTGGTCCCTGTGTTTTGCCTCAAAAATAAATTTGGTCCCTGTAATTTCAAAATTTCGCATTTGGTCCTTATGTTTTATAGTATTTGCAATTTAAGAACATTTTATAACCAAGATGAGATTTTTTCCTCAAATTAAAATTAATAAACTCTTGAGTTTTACTAAAAAATGACAAAAAAATCATATATGTGTAACCTTTAATTTGATTTTTAAACAAAAACTAAAATTTTGAGTTTGTTAAAATTGTCCTTATATTGCAAAAAACATAAAACACACAGACCAATTGTAAAATTTTGAAATCATATGGACCAAATCTGTTTTCGGAGCAAATACAAGACTAAAAATGTTTTTAACCCTTTATTAAAAGAATCTCCTCTAATTCCATTGGATTGGGCTTTTCGTTTGATTAGGCGTGGGGTGGGCTGAAATTGCTTGGGTCACCATAAGACATATATAATATTGATCGGCCTTTCGATCATTCAAGTCCCCTCAGTCTCCCTCCCATTCTCTCCCATAGTCTCATAATTCCCTCGCATTCTTCTTCCCTCCATAACCGAGAATAATCAAGAAAGCTTTTTTCTTTGTGATTCCTCTCCCTTTGCATTGTCACGAAGATTACATCTTTCTCTGATTTCTCTTCCTTCGCATTATCACAAAGTTTTCCTCTTTCTCCATGGATATTGGCATATCTACTGGCCTTTTTCTCTGGGATCCTTCTTGGATCCAAGAACCTGCTTTTCTGAATCTACAACAAGATCAGCACATATATGATAACAATGGAGGAACACGAAGCCGAAGAAGAGAGACTGCAAATTGCCAATCTTGAATCTTTCAGAAACTATACCAAAGCTAAAGAAAAGGAGGAAAGTCAGCGTGGGGTGTACACCAAATTAATTCTCGACAGAGACCCTTGGACGTTCAAAAAGGTCATTATATACTCAGATATGGAAAATTTGGGGTTGAGTAAAAAGTTGGTGGACAAACATCTGATTCCCCACTTGGGTAACCTTGAAACTCAACCTCGAGCTCAACGTACAGTTCAAGTAGACATGCACATTCTCTCACTGACATGCACATTCTCTCCCAGACTCCTACTCACTGACATCTCACTGCATTTCTGTGTCTAGCAGCTCTATCTCTCATCACAGTCCATCACTCATGTCTTGGGTTCTCACTCCCAACTAGAGAAAATCTATCAGTAATGGCGACCACTCACCCATCAACTCTTTGAAATGGCATTTGAATGATTAGGCTTCATCTCAATCTCTTTGAAATTTAATGGTAAGCTCATCAATTTTGTCAAATTTTCAGTTTTAGGTTTCAAATCTCATATTTTTAAAAAGAGGAAATTACCAATTTAGTCCATTTATTTGTTCTAAAGTCTCATCTTGGTCCACAAATTTTTTTTTGACCAACTTAATCCACTAATTGTTTGACGTTTGCCAACATTGTCCATTCCGTCAAAATTTCAATAACAGCAGTCAAATTTAGGGGCAAAATGATGAATTTATATCCTTAAATGTACCATTGGTCCACTTACTTTCACGTTTTTTCCAAGTTGGTCCACTTTTTTTTCGACATTTACCTACTTGGTCCATTCTATCAATTTTGTTATAAATTCTGTTAAAATGAAAGACAAAATTGTCTTTTCATATTCAATAAATTTTTAATTCTATTTCTAATTTTAAAAATATTAGAACTAAAAAAAAAACCCAATAATTAGATTTAAAAAACAAAAAACAAAGAAAAAACATCCATACCCTTAGATCGATCAACAAAGAAAAATAACAGCCCCCACAAATTTTTTTTCTTTTTTCTTGTTCTTTTTCTTTCTTGTTCTTGTTCTTCTTTTTCTTCTTCAATTCACACATAAAATCCAAAATTATGCAGTAAACCCAAAGTTCATTTAATTGCATTAAACAAAAGTTGCATAAACCCAAAGTCCATTTGCAATAAACCCAAATTCTTCTTGTNTCTCTCTCTCTCTCTCTCTCTCTCTCTCTCTCTCTCTCTATTTTCCCCTCTCTCTGAATGTGCAAATCCAGCTTCGTCTTCTTCATTTGCAACCAAATCCATTTTCGATATACCCTTTTTGCCAATCGTCGACTTCACCCCATCTCGATCTGCCTCTGCTTCTGCCATTGGAGCCTCGGGCGACGACACTAGGAGCTTCTACTTCCGCCATTGGAGATGAGAAAATGAGGTTTAGGGAAGGAAGATGGGTGGCTGGGGTTTGTGGGTTTGGCGGGGGATTTACGATGGGTTTTTTTTCTTTGTTTTTTGTTTTTTAAATTTAATTATTGGGTTTTTTTTTAGTTCTAAATTTTTTAAATTAGAAATAGAATTACAAATTTATTAAATATGAAAAGACAATTTTGTCTTTCATTTTAACAGAATTTATAACAAAATTGATAGAATGGACCAAGTAGGTAAATGTCGAAAAGAAAGTGGACCAACTTGGGAAGAACGTGAAAGTAAGTGGACCAATAGTACATTTAAGGATATGAATTCACCATTTTGCCCCTAAATTTGACGGCCGTTATTGAAATTTTGACGGAATGGACTATGTTGGCAAACGTCAAACAGTTAGTGGATTAAGTTGGCCAAAAAAAAAAAATCGTTGACCAAGATGAGACTTTAGAACAAATAAATGGACTAAATTGGTAATTTCCCCTTTTAAAAAAATACAAAAATTTAAGGAATTCTGCTTTGAATTTTTCTTGTATTTTAGGTTGTGATTTTGATATATTTTTTTGGTTGATTTTATATATGTATTGATTTTGTAGAGGGATCTGATCTTTTTCTCTTCTTTTGAAATTTGATGGTGCCATATGTGATTTTGGTATAAATTGTTTAATGGGGTGTTAAACTTTGAAATATAATTAATAGAGTAAACACTGATCGTTTGCACCCTGTATGTATATAATATGTATGCAGAACTATCAGTTTAAGTAGCAAATGAAAACACACAAAAAACAAAGAAGGATAAAAGTTTTGGAAATTCTGTTTATTATACCGATGATAAAAGTTTGCAGATAGGGATAGCTAAGACAAAGTTATTTGGTTGAGTAAGCTTAACGTACTTGGTAGTACCTATATTTGCAAAAAAAAAAAAAGGGGAATGGATGCAAACAAAGCAAGGAGTAGCGGCAGAAATTGAATTTGCCATTGCTTTTTGAAGCAATTCCATTTTGAGCAAAACTGTCTTATTGATCATTATATGCAGTATGTAGCTAGGAATTAAAGAAAGAAGTCTGAGGTTATAAATTTTGTTAAAATTGGTTTGTTGTATGCCCTAGTTTGTGCATTCCTGTGCTTCCTCTTTGCAAAGTTTTTCGAATGTATAAGTTTGTATTTTTTAGCTCTATTTTGCCTGGATTTGCACACTTATTATAGTAAGCTGTAACTAAATTGTGGTGGATTACTTGATGTGACCTCTATGTAAGGTTTAGACAAAAAAAAAGACCTCTATGTAAGGTAAATTACTTTTGATTGATTATTCTTTATTGAGTTGGAAAACTTTTGTATTTTGTAGGACCCAAAGGAGGGCAATGGTGGATGTTATTGGTCTTTTTTCCTGTTCTCATACTTGGTTGATAGTGCTTCCATGATTGAGTGAGGGAAGTGAGCTTGTAAATTCAGAGTCTGGTTGCCAGCTTACATCTCACTCCATTTCTCTGTCAAGCATGAATGATTAGGGCTTCATCTTATCTCTTGAAAATTTAACGGTTAGTTCATCAATCTTATCAAATTTTCAGTTTTACGTTTCTTAAATTAGGGAATTCAGCTTTGATTTTTGATTTTTTTTCTCTCTGTATTGTAGGTTGTGATTTTGATATATATTTTTTTTAGGGCGGTTGTTTATTATGTATTGATTTTATAGAGAGGGGTCTGATCTTTTCCTCTTCTTTTGAAATTTGATGGTGCTATATAATATATATATATGTAGAAATATCAGTTTTAAGTAGCAAATGAAAAAACACAAAAATGGAAGAAGGATAAAAGTTTTGGAAATTCTATTTATTATACAGATGATAAAAGTTTGCAGATAGGGAGAGCTAAGACAAAGTTATTTGCTTGAGTAGCTTGAACTTGGTAGTACCTATATTTGCAAAATGAAAAGGGGAATGGATGCATACAAAGCAAGGAGTAGCGGTAGAAATTGAACTTGGCTAAGTTTTTTGAAGCAATTCCATTTGGACCAAAACTGATTATTGATCATTAATGCAGTCCTGGCCCAAAAAAAAAAAAAAAGAAATTGATCATTAATGCAGTATGTAACTAGGAATTAAAGAAAGAAGACTGAGGTTATAAAAGTTTGTAAAAATTTGTTTGTTGTATGTCCTAGTCCAGATGAATACTTTGTGCTCTGTTTCTGCATGTGCTTTGAAGTCGCTTTCACCTCTGCCGCATCGATTTGAAGTAAAATTTATTCTTTTCATTGTTGCTCTTCAGCCAGCCTACTGGTTTGTCTAGCATTCCAGCTGGTTTGTGATTCTTGTCCTTCCTCTTTGCAAAGTTTTTCCAATGTATATGTCAGTATTTTTAAGTTTGTCTGGATTTGCACACTTATCATGGTAAGTTGTAACTAAATTGTGGTGGATTACTAGATGTGACCTCTATGATAAGGTAAATTACTTTTGATTTATTATTGTTTATTGAGTTGGGAAAACTTTTGTTTTTTGTACGACCCAAAGGAGGGCAATGGTGGTTGTTGTTGGTCTTATTTCCTGGTCTCATGCTTGGTTGACAGTGTTTCCATGATTGAGTGAGGGAGGTGAGGTTGTACATTCAGACCCTGATAGCCAGCTAACAAGTCAAATGGGCAGTGGACGTTTCCTAGACCTTAGATTTATTGTTCCAGCTGATTCACAACCATATTTTAGTATAGTTTAATATTCTTTTTATTAATCAACAAGCATAATTCAAGAATTTGAACTTAGGACTTCCACCTACAATGTTGAGATTTGATACCACTAAACTAAATGATTATTGCCAATTTTAAGATTAATTGATGGTTGTTTCTTAGTGTGGGAAACATTATGTGGCAGTAAGAATCTTGATGTATACATTGTGATGGGTCTAGCAAATTTAATAAACAACTTCCGAAGCATGCAAAGATCATGATGTATGCATTGCAAATGAAGTTCGTTTTTGGTGCAGTAACTGTATAGCGTACAATCACATCCAATTGTGAAAATCAATACTTCAGTAGTAAAAAATGAACTTGTGGTCGGAATTGAGAATTGCTATACTGGATCTGTATATATTGATACAACACTCTGTTGATAGAGAGTCTTTACAGTAAAGCAATGCTGAATTCATATGCAGCAAACTGAGGCCTACAATTTCATAAAGCCCAATAACTTGACCCAATAGTTGTCAGAACGTTAACATCAGATAATGAAGGCTCTGGTTGAGTTGAAATTTGATGTACCAATTGGGAGTTGGGCCATCAATTATTGGCTTATTTCCTTGTGATATATAGTCCTGATTCTCCTAAATCTTGATGGTGATCGTTGTCCGCCATATATGCCAAGAGATTGATTGCTCCATAGGGAAGGTTATATATGATAATTTGGTTTTGATTTGATTTTATCCAGGAAAAAGGACCCTTTTTTTTTTGTGCAGAAAAAGGACCCTATTTTGCATGTGAACTACAATGTTATTATAACTTTGATAATAATGTTACATCCGTTACATATATTAAATCAAACTACAATTCCAAATAGATTTATATGTCCTAATATAATGTGGTAAAATTATTTTGCACACATCATTATCTATTTGCCATATAAAAAAATATCATATTATTAAAAAGCTATATTACTAGTTATGTATTAGATTGTGATCATCCAGTTGTGTGGATGGAAGACGGTCCTGAATGGCTTATGGTCATCTTGGCCCATGATGTCAAAACTGAATCATCCTCTAATGAATGATTATTTGACGTTTGGCTTTCCTCACAAAAAAAAAAAAGCTATAAATTTATTAAGTGATAAAATAAAAAATTAGTCAAAATTAGCATATAGGTCTTGCTTCTTCTCTAGTCCCAATTCAATTTAACTCCTTTTATGATCTGAACAGTGAAATTCTAAAGCACCATTAGAGCATGTGCTTCAACCAAGGAGTAAAATTTGATTTCGCCGAATTTTTATTTTTTTTTAGGCTTATTATCAATTTTGCCCCCTGAACTATGATTTCATTCCTAATATGCCCCCTTACTTTTTAATTCTATCAATTTACCACCTAACAGTTTCAACGTTATTCTAATGTACCCCTTCGACTTAATTCCGTCATAACTTCCGTTAACTTTGCTGATGTGGCCGCCTACGTGGCAGAGTAGACCTACCTGGATCACTCAGCACTCCAATTTTGCTACATAAACATAAAAGTGGGACCCACCCCTTTAATTTNGTTTGGGGGGAGGTGCGACGGGGCCGAGAGGGGCTAGGTTGGGGTGGTGGGGGGGGGGAGGGAATTGCAGAAGAAAAAGAAGAAATAAGGAAGAAGGAGAAGAAGAAGAAAAGGTGGGGTTCATGGGTAGGGGGGAGGGTTTTATTTTATTTTTTCTTTCATTTGTTTATTTTTTTAGGTTTTGTATTAAAGTAAAGGGGTGGGTTCCACTTTTGAGTCTATGTGGCAAAATGAAGGGTGCTAAGTGGTTTAGAGAGGTCGAAATGACCAATATGCCCTGCCAGGTCAGCAAGGCTAACGGAAATTATGACGGAATTGAGTCGAAGGGGTACATTAGAATAACGTTGAAACTGTTAGGTGGTAAATTGATAGAATTAAAAAGTAAGGGGGCATATTAGGAATGGAATCATAATTCAGGGGGCAAAATTGATAATAAGCCTTTTTTTTAAGATGGAAATTTTAACACGAAACCAACAAGATTTCGTCAAAATTTTCAGCCTTGTGGAGTTTGATTCGCCGTCGTGGAAGATCTAATGGACAATCCGAGCACACCAACGTGTTCAGCTTGGTGAAGGGAAGATGTTGGTGGTGAAGAGCAACTGCGATTTGGCCAGAGACACAAAGTCAATGGCAGAGGCAGCTCGGCTTGGGTTTGGGTTTTCGAATCCTGGGTTTTTAGTCACAGTGGAAGATGAAGGAGGAGGAAGAGAGAGTTTCTGGGGTAGTTTCATGGCCGAACTGAGAAGAACTGAGAGAAAGCATAGAGGGAAGAGAGAGTTGCAGAGTGTTTTTTGTGAAGAACAAAGGAAAATGAAAAAAAGAAAAGAAAGGGAAGTTGCACAGGTGAGTGGGGAGAATAAGTGAGGAGAGAGAGAGGTTTAGCATAAAATATTAAGGGAAAATTAAAGTTTAGTCCTTCTAATATTCCTTATTTGGAAAAAAAGCTTTATTGTTTTTTTATTTCTAAATAAAGTCTTTGTTTTTTCTAAATAAAGTCCTTTAACCATTGTTTTGTCAAATAAATGTTTTTTTTTATTTTTGTTTTTTTTTTTTATGGTATAGGATATGGGTTTATCTCATATATTCCTAGGATATAGAATGAGATTTGTGAATGTTGCATATTAAGTTTTAACTCTGATCCAAAATCTCAAAGTAAAAACCTAATAAAAAGTCGACAACCATGACTTGATAAATAAGTAAAAATGCATTTACACTCCAAAATGGCCGCCGAGCACTCAGCGCCTGGTATGTGTGAAAAAAATAGAAACTAATGCACAAATATTATATAACATTGAATGGTTACAATATTATTGAGTTTTAGTTATAATTTTAAAAGTTATAACGCTTTAGTCAGTATATTATAAAACTAAAAAACCTAAATGGAATTAATGTATGGATAAAGTATGGTGATTTATTCTTGTATGGAAATATGAAATATGAATAGAGTATGGTCCATATTGTATTGACAAATTATACAAATTATAGAGTATAGACAAATTATTGGTTAGACAAATTATACAAATTATTTAGAGTATGAAATATGAATCAGATTCAATGACCACAGATTTAAAATGCTATTGTTCTGCATACTTCAAGCCTTCTCTAACTGCCAAAGCTTCAGCAACCAAAGCAGAAGGGGCAGAGATAGTCACAGTACTGCCACCCAAAACCTGGCCTGTACCACCTCTTATTACCACTCCAAGCCCCGCAACATGGGAGAGCTTATCCCAAGAAGCATCACAATTAACCTTAACTGCAAGAGAAATTGGAGGCTGCCACCTAACCACAGTCCCTTCAGATGAAGGCATCATTGTTGTAATCTGTGGGTTAGAAATCTGATTCGAAACAAATTCAAATCTAGCTTTTTTAGCAGAAAAGCTAGTAAGAATAGGATCTGGCAAAGTTCCATTAAACACTGCTTCACATCTCTTGTATAATTAGAGTTCACATATAATTTATTTATGGAAATAGATCTCATTACTTTAGAAATATATCATCAATAACCTGATAATATAAGTTATATAACTATAATATGATCAAACTTGAAGCTGTTGCACCTTTTTTCAGTAGGATGGATTGCAAAACTTAACAACAATTGCATATTTGGCTTGGCCAATGAATTGAATGAAGCATAAAGGAATTGGATTTCCGAGGAATTGAATGAAGGTGATTATGTAACTAGCAGGTGCAAGAAGTTTGCTATTCATTTAATTACTTTCATAGTTCCTATTAGGAACATATTATATAATTTATATGTTTCTATTCCATATAACCTTTTTGGTAACTATCGACATTTAATATTGGGGAGCCTAGTATTAGCGCTTTGTTTTTGTCATCATATGTAGTACTCATTGAGATTAGGCAGCATCATTCCAAAAGGGCCCTCCAGATTCTTTATTAGTTTATTGCCCCCGTTTAACGAAGCAGGTACTGCAAAGTTTCAACGGCGTTATAATTACAAACTAATAGCAGAGCTTAGAGTATCGAGAAAGTGTCTTTTACAATTTGATAAGAAACTTATTATTTTAATAAATAAAATAAATAATGAGAGTAAATATTATTTAAGGTTAATTACAAATAAATTAATAAATATTTTTAATATTATAATTAGTTAATTAATTTTTATATAATTTTATTTTAATCACTATTGACCAAAATAAAAAAAGATAAATTACAATAAATCAATAAACAAACATTATTATGCAAATTCAGATTTGTTTTAGGTTTACGCGCGTTTGACTGCTACGCAGTAAAACAGTTTAGGGTTTAACTCTCAAGTTTTAAGTGCTCAAAACTCGAAACCTAAACCCTAAGTCATAAGCTCCATAACCATAATTCTAAACCTTAAACTGCATTTATAAACCATACTCTATCTATATACCCTAAACTTAATTTATATACCCTAAACTAAATAACAACGACATTGAAATTTTACACCTATAAATAATAAAAAAATAGAATAGAAAAATTGGTATTTTCCAATGCACTAAAATACATGACATCAGCAAGTAGATGAAGTTTAGTAACTAAAAGTGGAATAAAATTTCAAAACTTGTTGTCATATATGTAGACCTGGCAAAAACACACACGACCCGATAACACGACACAAAAATTTATAGGTTTGGGTTCGAGGTTATAGGGTCGGGTTGATATTAGTGTCACCTATTAGTGACCCGTTAAGATAACAGGTCGGGTCGGGTCAATTCGCAGTTACCCGTTAAGGAAAGAGCATTTTAGTAATTATGTTTAAGACCATATCCTACACCTATAACATGTAATCACATTCACACACTCACATCTTAACCTAATAAAAAACTGAGCTTTATTTCACTCCCAAAACCAAAACTGCGCCTCCACCACTCTGGCTCTTTCTCGGGCTCCCCTTTCCATCGATCGTCTCTCTCGGTCTCTCCTCTCCATTGATCGTCTCTCTCGTCTTCATCGTGTCTCTCCTTTGCATCGCCACTCTTAGTCTCTCCTCTTCATCGTGTCTCTCAGTCTCTCATCTCCATCGATCGTCTTTATCTTCTTCTTTTGTTTAATGAAATCTTATTAAAATAATTATATTTTTGCTTAAAAAATATAAAAGGTTTTTTTTTTTTTTTTTCGGAAAACGGGTTGGGTTAGTTATACTCGATAATTTTCGAGTCGTGTTCAATTTGGGGCTTTTACTACCCGAATGTTATCGGGTCGTGTCGGGTGAACCCATTAGCATTAACTAGTCGTGTCGAATTTGACCTAAACCCTTAAAACACGACCCGTTTGCCAAATCTACCTGTATGGAAAAAGAAACTCCTCATTGACCATTATGTAATATTAAAATATTTTATTGATTTAAATGTAATTTTCTATATTATTTATTTGTTTAATAAAAATTACTTTATTATTGAAATGATGAAGTAATGAAGATATTAAATTTTTTTATTTATTGAATAATAAGTTGGCATCAATTTGCTTTATTTTGACGTTGAGTCATATATACTCTGATCTTCTCTTAAACCAAATTTAATTATGAGTTTGTCCTAATATATATTAGAGGCCAAAATCTAACATTGCACTACAAATAAAATTGGGTTAATCATTTGCTCCGTTAGTTGGTGATGCTGTTATTATCAAGGGTTTTAATATTAATTACTATCAAATGGTAATAATTAATGTGGTAAATCATAAATGAGATAATGATACATAATAATTTATCAAAAGAAAAGATAATGGTAAATGATGTAATGTGACGGAGCAGGAATCGGGACTCTGTAACTGGAGTTGAGCGGGGCCCGCATTGGCTTTACGTGAGCGCAGGACTCCGGGTTTTGATTGCGATCTGCAACTCTACATAACAGTTCGTGAACTTCCCACACCAAATCAAGCGGGCGGCGGGCCCCACCGAGAGCCACAGACTTACTGGCTTGCCGCTTAGCCACGGTCAATGGCTTGAACTGACTCAGCTACGTCACCTATTATTTTAACTTTTTTAAATTACAATTTATGTGAGAATTTTATTTTTGAATAGAACTACAAGTTTATGTGTGAACCTAGTTAAGTTGAACTAAAAATTAAAATCAAAGGGTGAGAAATGGCATGGATAAAAGTGGGGTTCGCCACAAGGCCAAAACCGTCTACCGACCGATCATAGTCGGAAAGGGTCCAATCCTAATCGACATCGACTTCGACGTTGTAGATAAATGATAGGTGGTTTAATTGATACCGTCAGTCGAATAATTTTGAAAGGGACCCATTCCGATCATGTTAATGGGCCATGTTTTAGGCTAATTTTTAGAGGTTTTTTCTGGGTATGTAGGTAAGTTTTAGCCTATTTCCTAGGTTTAAAACAATCCCTAACCATTGTGGTTCTTTTAAACCCATAAAATGGGCTGAAAAACCCCATAAACCCTTGCAAGCATACTATTATTATTATCAAATATCAACAATTTACAAAATTTAAATTTTGAATTTTCAAATGGAGGAAGTTAGAACCCTCCATTATTCATCACAGTATCACACTAAATAAAAGAAACTAAGGGGGTGTATTCAATTAGGATTTTAAATGACTTTGGTGGAATTAAAAAGTCTAATAGTATTCAACCAAAACTTTTAAAGAGTTTATAAAAGTCTGGTGTATTCAATCAAGACTTTTAAAAAGTCTATGGTATTCAATTAAGACTTTTAGAGAGTCTATAAAAATGACATGGTATTCAAAAAGTCATTGACTTTATTAAATGATAGACTTTAAAAGACTTTCATGGACTTTGTAGTGTAAATTATGTTATATCAAAGTCAATAATTCTTTAGCATTCCCTCTGCAGATTTCAAAGGATTTCAAATATTAAAAGGTGGTATTTTTTTTTATTTTTTTTTAAAGAGTGATGCTAAACCTCATAATCTTATTTCTTCACCCACCTCTTAATTTATTTTTTTCTAATTACTATATCCTCTTATATTAATTTTCTTTTTCTCTTATATTAATTGACTCCTCATCCTGGGTTGGAACCAACAGCGTTGCCACAATACAATGTAACATCAAGATATTCAAACCAACCATTTCACAGTCTTTAAGTAATTAAGAAAATCACAAGATTATATATTCATAATTTGAGAAATAATGTTACCACCACATCATATAATGTTCTCAACCTGTCAATTCAATTAGACAAATTCTAACAACTTGTTAAGAGTGAGTGTGAACAATTAAGAAAAGTAAAAACATAAAAATCGGAAAACTAAAGAGAAAGGGGAAGAAGGGATACCTCCGGAGGAGGATGAGTAGAGGCGTCGATGGTTTGGGGAGTGAAGGGAGTTGAATAAGGGTTTGGAAGTGGAAGGAATTGAGTGTGGTATGGTTGGGATTGAAGTTAGAGTTTTTAAGGTTTGGGTTTCGGAAGAAATAAAAGGAAGCTGAAGATGACGAACAAGACCAACGCCAGGATTGCTCCGTTTGCCAACCAACTGTCGCGCCAAAACCCCTAAAATCCTCGCCATTTTCGTCTCTCTCGCCTGGCTTCTTATTTCTTCTACTAGCTCTCTCGCTTAGCTTCTCTGCCTAGGTTTTTTTTTTTTTTTCAACGGTTCGAGGAAGAGTTAATTAGAGCATCACACTTTATTTTATTTGTTGCATTATATCCAAGGTTCAAAATATTGATCGCCAGGATATTATCGAGACTCAAAAATAAAAAAATATCGACAAAAATATTGATATTGGTTACTCTTCACAAAATAATAGATATTGACTTTAAAACACATAGATTTTCAATGAAATTTCAGAATATGTTAAATCAATTATTAATGCATGATTTAAACATATAAATGTCATAAATTTGGGTCTATACGATAAGTGTATGATATGTAGGGGATATTATAAAAGAGGATTGCTATTTGCACACATTTTTTTTTTT
>QANW01011014.1:37992-53062 GCA_003254865.1 Dryas drummondii | reverse complement strand
TTTTTTTTTTCTGGGAATTTGGAAATGATGTGTTGACTTTGATTTGAATGATTTGGATCCAGTGGGAAACTGATATAAGCAATGTGCATATAAGCATGGAAGTTGTCTTATATGGTTAAAATTGGATCGAATTTCAGTAGTTGTTCGTTGGCTAATAGGATAATTGGAAATGCTTGGTTGATCTTGACTTTCCGTTAAATAAACAAATTGGACGGGAAATATGTAAAAGGAATTAGTTTTGGCGAATTAGGCCTCATGAACTGTCTTTGAGAGTATGCCCAAATGGCTATTGAGTTTGTTATTTGTATTCAGGAAATAAACTTGGACTGGTGGATGGGCTGTTTTGGTGGTGGTGGCTGTTTGGCTCGGGCAGGGGGAAGATGAAGAAGAAGAAAAAATGGGGGGGAGGGGGTGTGAACCAGAGAAAAAAGAGAGGGGAAAAAAAAAATAAGAGAGAAAAAGGGAGGGGCTGTGAGGTCTTTTTCTTTGTGTTTATTTTTATTTTTTCAGTAGGGGTGTGCAAAAAGAAAAAAAAAAGGTGTGCAAATAGCAGCACTCTTATAAAAACTAATAAACTATATAAATAGAAGTATTATTAGTTTAAATTATAAACAATTTTTAGAGGAAATTACAAATTTGGTCAATTTATTTTGTACTTAGTTCAATTTTGGTTCACGATATTTTTTAAGTTCAATTTTGGTCCACAATCTTTATTAAGTTATGATTTTAAATTATTTTGGTTGTATTTTTTTCAATTATAACTAAAGTATAAATTATATTTCATAATTTCTTAGTCATAGGAACCAATTTGGAATATTAGAATTAAAGAGAATTGAAGTTTGATGAACTTTGAAAAATATAAAAAAAATTTAGAAAAAATTGGTAGTTTCGGGTACCATACTTTGGGGCAAATTATCTTGAGTTTTAGAACTTCGGTTTGAATGATCTTTATATGGTTGTATAGAGAAGATGCATAGCTTTAAAAAAAAAGTATATGTATGCTGAATTTGGCTGCTATTTGATAGGGTAAAAGGCGGGACAAATTTAATAAAACAAATCTAAACATTTATTGAACAAGTTGAACAATTAGTGGATCAAAACAAAACTTAAAAAAGATCGTGAATCAAAATTAAACTAGGTATAAAATAAGTAGATCAAATATATAATTTCCTCCCATTTTTATATACATTTTTTAATTATTATTAGAATGTTATCCTTATTAAATTAGAATGTAAAATTACAATATTTTACTAATAAAAAAACAAATAAATTTAGAGCCCAAACTTCTAATATTATTTTAAACCAAAAATTGGTGGTAAAAGAACTCACTAATTAAAAACCTATTATAAGCCCAACACTCATTAAATCAATGAGATAGATTAAAAGCCCAACCCCGGCCAAAAAAAAGATTAAAAGCCCAACACTCATTAATAAATGAGATAGCCCAAACCTAACATCTTTACAAAGCTTGAGCACAGACCAACGTGCGATAGAGAGAGAGAGAGAGAGAGAGAGAGTATTACAGAGAGAGTGTGAGACAGAGAGAGTGTTACAGAGAAAGTGAAACAGAGAGAGCAGCGATAAAGAGAGAGTGAACAAAGAGAGCAAGACAGAGCGGGATAGAGACATAGAAAGAGGAGACTCACCTTCACAAATCTCACAGCTGCTGATTGAAGGTTCTGCTCAAAGTTTGGGGGCCGCAACTCTCAAAAATTGGTGCAATTTATTGAAAGTTTTAGTTTGGGGTTGAATGGGTTTTGATATTCTGATGTTAATTCATTGATTAGGGTTCTTAATTCGTACATGGGTATGGAAAATTAGGGCTAATTTGGCTTAATTTCTCATTCTTCCCCCTTATTTTCAATTTTTTTTCCTTTGAATTTTGGTGAAGGTCGGTCCAATATCTAGAATTTTCGATATTTATCAAATATATCGACGATATTGACGAAATATCAGGGATACGGAAGCTTTACCCCCCTATCGGTATCAGCGACTCCAAAAAGCGACATTTCGCCCGACTGGGTATGTCAGATTTTTGGCTTCCAATAGTTAAAAAAGTTATTAGGTATATCTGATACCCTATGACATGATGTAACCAATCAAACATGTAAGGGCATTATTAGACGATATATTTATATTAGTAGAGTATAATATTAATAGCATTCATCTATATTATGACACGTTAGATTAGTTACATTACGTGATGGTGTATTAGTTACACATAATAATTTCTCCAATCGTTAAAGAAAACTTATGATCAAATTTGATCCAAAGTAAAAATATGATATATTTGTCCCCATATCAAATTAGAGCAAATTGAGGCCTACTTACTATTCAACCAATAAAAAAAATATAATATCTTCATTATTTCATCAATTACAATAAAG
This sequence comes from Dryas drummondii, assembly GCA_003254865.1. Taxonomy (NCBI): domain Eukaryota; kingdom Viridiplantae; phylum Streptophyta; class Magnoliopsida; order Rosales; family Rosaceae; genus Dryas; species Dryas drummondii. The sequence goes on along the minus strand of QANW01011014.1, from coordinate 50,675 downwards.
TATCTTTTACTAAATCAATATGATAATATTTACTCTAACTATTTGCCTCATCTAGGGAGTGTATTCAATTGAGATTTTAATGGATTTTAAAGGAGTTATAGACTTCTGGAGATTTCATGAATTCTTATAGAATTTATCAAAATCTAAAGGGAAAATGTTGGAATTCTCATAACTTTTGTTTTATGTTTGAAATCCTACAAGCTCGATCTCGGTCAAGTAGCACGACCAGGGCAAAAGTTATTCATCTTAGGGTTTTTTTTTTTAATTGAAATCATTGTTTCTTTAAATTGAATTGAATCAATTGATCTCTTAATTTGAATCAATTTAGAGTTAGGGTTTTTAAAATTGAGGATTAATCAGTTTAGGGTTAGGGTTTTTAAAATTGGGGATTAATCTGCATATGTAATTAATTTGTCTGACCCAATTAATCATTTAACCTATTATAGTATTATCAATTTTTTGGGCAAACCGATTTATGCAATGTCTGCCTCACTGATTAATAACTATTAACAACAATTTAATGGTTTCCTTGCAAGGTTGGTGCTGATATTGATGCTTGGTGTTGTGCTGTTGAAAGTGAAGGTTAGTGGTGCTACTGTTTTTTATTATTTTGTAATGTTTTATCTTTATGTTTAGCTTGTTAATTGTTATATGTGTAATCAAGGAGTAAAATTTCGGTTTCGAGGAAATTTTCGCTAAAATTTTAATTTCGACAAAATTAGATAAAAACGACAAAAATTGCTATCAAAATACAGAAATTTTGAATGAAACTTAACCATATGCTTATTTAACATATTATCTACTACATTGATAAAAAACATTGAAGAAACCAAATTATATAGTAGGTTATATTGTAGGTTTCACATGATATAAGGTGAATATAATGCGCGCTGGTGGTAAATACTATTAAAAAAATGGGTCACTAATTAATAATTATATAAATAACACCTCAATTTTATTTACATTACAATATTAAATCATGAATTAAATAAGTATTCAATACTACATAGAGTTTATAGCAGGTTCAAAATTTTCGTTGTCTTCAATATCATCATGTCCAGAGTAAGTGAACTGCGAAGAATAATTACTCCAAGATACATCTCCAACATAACTTTGCATATAATTCTCAACATGCCAACCGTATGGATCAGAAGGTGATATTTGTTGTGGGATTTGCCCATAGCCATACTCATTTGAAGAGCTACTGCCAGACTCACCTAAGTAAAAGGGATATGGTAGGTAGACTATTGGAGGGTTTTCCCCATAATTGTAATTATCATCTCCTACCCTTATAGAACCAAAAGTGGTGGATAACGAATCCTCTTCTTCTGGTATCATACCCACATTACCTCTTTTCCTGCGATTGTAGTTCTTTCCAATGACACCAATTCCCCTTCCTGCACGCCTACTCCCATGATCCTCATCTTATGTTGCATGGGTATAGTTTTCTTCGCTAGTGAATCGAATGATATCGTATTGATCATCTCCAGTGTTATCTTCATTTCTACCACCACCCTCACCACTACCTCTACTTCCACTGTTGGTAGGTATTTCTAATCATGTGTAAAATTTGCATGATCGAGAAGGATTAGTAGGAATATTTTCGTTGCGATTTATTGGACTTCGCATAAATTCCTCAAAACTCTAAGTAGAGCCCACATCCCCATTAAGAACTCTTTCCACATTGATACCTTCCTAGCGTGCTTGAGCTGCAACATTAGGATCTGGATTGCCTGCGTCTTCATCTAGATGGATGGGCCTGATTCACTGATAAAGCTGGTTTTCCTCTGCATCATCATCCCTCATACAATTTTCAAACATATTCAGCGGATCATAGTTGTCAACGCGATCTTCCTCAGCTTGTTTGTCTCGAATTGCAAGTTTCATGTTATAATAACAATAGACTATCTTTTCTAACCTACAATATGAAAGCCTATTTCTTTACTTGGTGTGTATGAGAGAGAAAGTGCTCCAGTTTCTTTCGCAAGCGGATGATGACGCCGTTTGTGAAAGAACTTTGATGGTTAATTTTCTTACAGTAGACACACCATTCACCTGAATTGTACAAAATTATGAGTGTAAGTTCAGTTATTCACTTGATCAAACTAATAAAAGTACGGTGTATACTCACCAGGAGACATTTTTGATCTAGTGGCAATTACAGTTCGCTCTTCGAACATTCTCTTCGCATATTTGAAATATGTTAGCTAAATACAAATTATACAATATCCATTAAATATAAAACTTAAGACAATCAAATTCTTTAAAGTGTTTTGGCAAGTTATTTTCACAAAGTAAACTAAAGTGTTATGGCAAGTTATTTTCACCTCATTTCCAAATTGAGCAACTTTTGTTGAATCAGGATCAAATGTTTTTTATATACATTGTGCACAGCCTGAATAAGTTTACCATCATTTGTCAAGCCTTCTTTGTATTGGTAGCGGGGGTTCAAATAGTGGGCTGTATCAAGTAAATATTGAAATACATATTTAGTAACAATAATTTAAAGTTAGATAACTTAGATCATTGAAAAAACATGTGGAACTAAATTTAATTTAAACATATTTAAGTTACTTACTGCATGCAAATCGTGTTGTAATGTTTTAAACCATCGATCATCGATGATTTTTACCACCCACCGTGCACCAAGTTTAAGTAATAATTCGTCCTTCACACGATACATCAACTCATAAACAGATCTCATAGTAGGATACATATCTGTATCGACAACACGTAAAACTAGGTAGAGAGGTTCTAACAAACCGCAAATCTTAAGCAACTGTTGCCAAAATGAGTGATCAAGTACTATGGATTCCACCTATTGTCCTGCTTCTTCTCATCGGAAGTTGTCATTGCCCCAGTCAGTACAAGTGAACAATTGCTTCAACCCCATCATCTTTCAATACACACTATCCAATGCAAGATAGTGGGTCTCCACCACAAATCTCACACATCTTTGCCAGCAACCAGTTATGGCTGTAAATAAAATTTGTGATATTTTGAGTCTTTTTTATCACCTTAGCAACCGACTGGTTCTTCCCAATCTCTTTGAACATGAGATTAATGCAATGTGCCGCACACGACGTCCAGTACACATTATATTTTTTCATTAACTTCTTCCCTACGACGACATATGCGGAACCATTGTCGGTGACAACTTGAATAACATTGTCTGGTCCAACCTCCTCGATTACATTCTTCAGTAGCCCATATATATATATATATATCTTGCATCCTTCATGCGATTTGAAGAATCAACGGACTGAAGGAATATAGTCTTACCTCTTGAGTATGCCATGAAGTTTATAATAGACAACTTGGTTGGACCTGTCCATCCATCGAACATGATTGTGCAACCATAAGTTGCCCAATCCTTCTTCAAGTTGTTGACATGCTCTTGCATTTCATTAAATTCATTTTCCAAATATATGTTCTGTATCTAATGGGGTGATGGAGGTTCCAATCCTTCTCCTGCCTGCTGACATACTATCATCAAGTTTTTGAAATGATGAGATACTGCTTTTGAAGGAGGAACATTTTCGTAGATGAAGAACTTGGCTATCAAGGAAAGAGATTTTTAGCACTCTTTTGGCGTGTTTTACATCTTATAGAGGCTTGGTGATACTGGGGGTGTTGGTTGTGATTCCCTCATGCTTGATCCTCTTCTCAACTGTGAACCACTATTAGACGCAGAACCTTGTCTTTTATTCGCGACTTTATGTAGGTGTTCCTTATCCCATTATGTTGCTTTAGATTGTCGAATTACAACTCGAAAATTTCTTCACTCTTCAGGCCCCATATCATCATTATAATCATCATCGTCGTCACTGTCACTCAAGTTTATGTGACCTTCTCCGCGAAGTTCTGCTTAAATCTCTTCTATTTGTTGTGCTTTCTTGTTCTTTTGTTGTTGTTTATATCCTAAGGTGTTTGCAATGTGTTGTTTCACATTTGGTGGAACACTAGTGCATCATTGCACATTGCTTCCAAGATCCATACTTGCAAGGTGGTATTTCAGTCTTGTCACTCCACCACCTTTCATTACAAGGCCACAATATTTGCATTTGAACATTGTTTACTAGCCGGATTTGGAAGTGCATGCTCCCAAGCTAAATCACGTGCTCTTCCTCCGCTGGCCATATTAGTACCTAATAACAAAAGATATACACAAACACACAATCACACAATCACAAATTCACAATCATCACAATAACAATTAAATATGCAAAATAACAATCAAATATACAAAATCACAATCAAATATGAAAAATCATAATCAAATATCAGAAATACACAATCACAATCAAATATGCAAAATCACAATCAAATATACACAATCACAATCAAATATGCAAAATCAATCCAAATTTAAACCCAAAATCATATTAAACATTTAAACTTTCCCCAAATATACACAAATACACAATCACAATAAGTATTTGGGTACCTATTTCCAAATATACACAATCACAGTCAATAACTATTTTCAAATTTAAACCCAAATATATTTGGGTACCTAGAAGGCTAGAAGTTAAAAACTTAAAACTATTAAATTGATTATTATATGGTAGAGTGATAGGATGATAGACTAAATGGATATTCAAGCGCAATATAAATGAATATCCAAAGTTGGGTTTAAAACCTAGTAGACTAAATGGATATTAATTTAAAACTATTAAATAGATTATTATATTGTTCTTAATTAATTTCAAATTTTCAACCCTTTTCTTAGTTTTCAATTTTTCATACATGAAATTGGTCTACTGGAATTTATTGACATATCATATATGACATATCTATGCAAAGGCAATAGGATGACTTTAAATAAAAGCATGAAATTATGGTCCAATTTATTGTGGTGAGACACTTGACATTTCTAATCAAGTACAAAATTGAACAAAAAAAAAAAAGTTTGATAACTCAGACAAAAAAAAGGTCTGAAAACTTAGACAAAGTTTAAAACTATTATATATTTTGGATGTTTTCTCAATCAATATGAGCATAATTAGCAGCAAAATTAGAAGTAAACTAGTTAATCTCATACCTTCATAAGCTTTTACAAATAAGCAAATAAAAAAATGAAAAATGAAAAATAGAGAGTGAGACTGTGCGAGAGGCGCCTCAGATCTTGGTGGATAAAAATGATCAGATGGGAGATGTTTCAAATCCCATCAATATTAGCAAATACTGATCTTGCATCAACAACCTCAAATTTAGTATAAATAAATAAATAATCGATTAATATCTATATCAAATTATTAATGTGGAATTAAGTTAATTAACTATATCAATATCAAATAAAACCTAAGTTGCTTTGCAGCAAGGCATACACATAAGTGAAAGAACATAGACATATCTAATATGATTATATCAATTAATATTATTATATTATCATATATTAATATATATTATATATGGAGCCATGGTGGGAGTCGAGAGACTGAGCCATATATAGACTTTCCAATATATATTAGATTCTTCATATCTTGATCAGAATCGCAATATTAGGCATCAATATTCAATCAAGCTCATTCACTTACAATTTACAAACCTTGCAGGGGGTCTCGCCAAGGGAGGAAGTTACAAACTTTGCAGGGGGGTCACGCTGGGGAAGGAGGCAAGGGGTGTCGCAAGCGGAGAAGAGAGAGAGAGAAGAGAGAAAACTAGAGAAGAGATAGAAATCTTGCGCGCATGGGAGAAGACAGAGAAGAGAGAGAGAGATCTGAGTCTGTGGATGAAAATGAGGCTGGGAGTGAGGAGTCAATCAATGAGGTATCAATAGTCACAGTGAAATTTCGTCAAATTTCGATGAAATTCCACAAAAACACACTTGCAGGGGCGCCAAAATTTTATCTAAAATTAAAGGATATGTGATAAAATTTCGGGATAAAAAAAACGAAAATTTCGCCTAAATTTCACTGCTTGTGTGTAATTAACTTCAATTAAACTTGTTAATTAACATGTTTAATTGTTTAATTGTCTGCCTCACATGTTAATTGTTTTATGTTTAATTGTTTAATTGTTTGCCTCACTTGTTAATTGTTAATTGTTTAATTGTTTAATTTTATGCCTTACTTGTTAATTGTTTATTATTGTTAATTGTCTGCCTCACTTGTTTAATTGTTTATTATTGTTAATTGTTTAATTCTCGATCTGCAAGCTCCATATGAAGTTGATTACATTTTGTCAATTAGGAAGTTAGGATACATCAAGTCTAGCTAATCAAAGACTATGAATACCTTTACTAACCTTAATTGCCCTAGCATAATGTCACCTCTAACTCAAACAGTACCTCCACCTGCAACCCAAACTGACATAAATGAATAACCTCAAACCCAAGATGGGAATGATGATCAAGCATAGTCGAGAAACAAATTTAAGAAGACTAATTCTATAGTGTGGACATATTGCACCAAGTTCCATAAAATACATGAGCAACATAAGGTTATGTAGCCTTTTGCTAGATGCAACACTTGCAAACTAGAATTTCCAGGCCATACTACTCACAATTAGACTACTAGGATTCTAAAACACTTACAAAGGCAATGTAAAAAAAATCCAGCTTACATAGGCAGCCTTTCTAAAGGCTAACCCACCCTTACACAAGAGTCAATGAGGGCTCCATTGGTTTCCCATTCCTTTAATTAAAAAAAGCATCGAAGAAAAGGTTATTAGGTTTGTCATAAGGGATGAAATGCCTTTTAGGGTGGTTGAGGGAGTAGGGTTTAAGGATACAATCAGTGACTTATGTCCTAGGTTTAGGATACCAGATAGGAAGAAGGTTGCTGTTGGGGTTTTAGATTTGTACACTACAGAGAAGACAAAGATTATGAGTGTGATAGGTGATTATTGAATGTGCATTTCATGACATTTTATGTTACTAACTCCCTAACCTAGAGTGCAAGAACTCGATATTTTGTGTTTTGTTAGTTTGTTTTAGTATTTTGTAGGTCAAATAAAACATTGATGGAGAAAGAAGCATAATGGGGCAATTTAGAGCTACAAATGGAAAAAATAGAAAAAGGAATCTTGAGGAAATCTTCTAGAAGACTATGGAATCTATAAGAAATCTTTGAAGAATCTTAGACAAAATCTTTAGGGGAATCATTTTGGTCAAGGTTGACTTTTGGTCAAAGTCAAAGTCAATGGTCAACCATGCCACATCATCACATGACATCAACCTCACATGCAAGCCATGCACCATGGGCCAAGCACACAACCCTAGCCCAAGAGGACCAGGGCCATGCGCATAACTTAGCCCACAAGTGGAAGCAGGGTCCACAAGCCCAAGTGATGCCGCACCTACATACCTGATCCAGGCCTAAAGAAGAAATCCTCCTTGTGCAAGAAAAATCTCACAAGATTCAGTCAAAGATCACAAAGAGTCCTAAGAGTCCTTAACTCAAAAGGAAGTCAAAACCCTGGAAAATGGAACATGAATCTCGACATATCAAACCATATAGCATGCCATATATGGTTGGAAAGGTACGGATGTTAGCTTCACAGAGAATTTTACAGATTTTGATTCCGAGTTGTCTAGCTCAATATATGGCCATTTTAGTAGAGGTAGCGCAGTAGTTCCTTGAATAGAAAAAGAAGTGACGCCCAAAAGAGCCTAAGGCCCAACCTTTTGCCGAAAAACCCTAGCTTTGTGGGACAAGGAAAGCCTCACCTCCTCACTCTTATATAAAGATCTCATTCTCTCACAATTCAGACCGTGTACCTTATTATTTGTTATTTTTTAGATTTTCAGAATATTAGAGAGAGAGAAAGTAGTCGACACTAAGAGAGAGAAGGAGAGAGCCTCTTTGCCGCAAGCACTAGCTAACCCTAGCCGTGAGGACTAGCCTGTGTGGTCTCTCTCTTGCTCCTTCTTGTGCCGCAACCCCTTTATGCTTTCTCTTTGTTTTCTTTTATTGTTAAATTAGTTTAGTTTATTGTTCAACAATGGATTGAGATTTTATTTATATTATGTTTCTTTGATTTATGAATTTATTTATGAGTTAGTTTAACTTTTCTTCCATGTTAAGGTTTGATGAAGTCCTTATTATTAGATCAATGTTGATTTATGGTTAATGAAATAAAGTCATGTGATTTAATGTGATGTTTGTATGCAATGAATTCCGATTGTCTAGTTTAATTGATTCTAGTTGTTTATATACTTTGGCTGACCACCTTAGGTTTGTTTGCATCTAGTAATTGTTATGAAATTGAGAGAGTTAGAGAGTGTTCGATAATCAAGGCCTTTTGGCTAGCAAACTTTATTGTATGTGTTTAAATTAAATTGCATGTCACCATGATAGTTGCACTCTTTTAACATGTGATGGATTCAGATCTCTTAGCATTACAAGACAATTGTGTGTGTGTGTGTTTGTGGTGTGCGTGTGTTTCACAACCTATAATCCCCTATGTCGTGTGTGTGTTAGTGGATAGATTGAATTGATTTGATGCGTATTTAACCATTCCTCGTAGGATCAACCTTGTACTTGCATCCTTTGCTATTAATGCGATTCGTGCACTTGCGAGTATACTTAGAATTAAGTTATTTAATTCTTTCTAAGAAAACAACAACAGTGATCAAAGAGTAGTATCACAATTGTTATTTGGACATCTGTCCAGAACATAAATTACATGTGGTCAATGCCCATTTTATGGACAGGGAGTGGAAATTGCATAAAAGAATTATCAACTTCACAAAGATCACAAGTCACAAGGGTGAGGACATAGGGAGGGTTCTTGAAGGCTGTTTGGGTGGTTGGGGGTAGACAAAGTCTTTAGCATTATAGTTGACAATGCTAGTGCAAATGATGAGGTTGTACTCACATGAGTAAGAGGTTGAATGAAGCCAATACATTGTTGTTTGATGGCATGTACTTGCACATGAGGTGTGTTTGTCACAACCTCAATTTGATTATTAAGGATGGGTTGAAGGAGCTGTTTAGGTCGATTGAGCCAATTAGGAATTATGTGAAGTATATTCACTCAAGATTGGACAAGTTTAGGGACTATATATTGCAATTTTTTTTTCTTGCCTTTATGTGTTGCCTTGTTGAGTAATTGTTCTCTTTACAATTTTGAAGTGGTGACTACCTCACAAATGTTTACAACTACAAGTGAAGTTCCTCCTCCAAGACATGCTTAATTTATGTCCAATAGCTACATAGTTCTCGTAGCGATACTATCGCCATTGGTCGCGGTAGAACTTCAGCCATTGGTTGCCTTCGTTCATGCGATGTGCACCAAGAAAATTTGGCACGTTGTCGTTTTCTTTTCAAGTGAAACTTCAATAAGTCCCACTGGGCGTGCCAAATTATGTGGTTTAGCATAGAATTTGGTATGGTTGTGGGACCAGTCCTTCTTTTTGAGAGAATTTGGCACGAAGTCCTTCTTTGTTGAAGTAAAACTTCAATAAGTCCCACTGCGCATGCCAAATTATGTGGTTTAGCACAGAATTTGGTATGGTTGTGGGACCAATCTTGCTCTTTGAGAGAATTTGGGGAATTTGGCACGAAGTCGTTCTTTGTTGAAGTGAAACTTCAATACCGGGCGAGCACAAAATTTGGTATGATCATGGGACCAAGTGTGATTTTCGAGAGAATTTGGCACGGTGACTCCTTTTGATTTTTAAATGTCCCACCGAGCATGCCAAATTATGTATGAGCACAAAAGTTGGTATGGTCGTTGGACTAAGTGTGATTTTCGAGAGAATGGCACGGTGACTCCTTTTGATTTTTAAATGTCCCATCAAGCGTGCCAAATTATGTATGAGCGCAGAATTTGGTATGGTCGTGGGACCAAGTATGATCTTCGAGAGAATTTGGCACAGTGATTCCTTTTGATTTTTAAACGTCCCACTGAGGGTACCAAATTATGTTACCCTCAAAATTCGTCGGGCTCGGGCCTCGAGAACCTTGAACGAGGAACACTGTAGTTCTCTTTGAAATTTGGAGATAGTGTGTTGTGGGCGTGCCACTGTTCACGGCCCAAAGGCCGGATATAGAAATGGATTGGACTCGGGTCGGCTCAAAGGCCGTTTTGTCAAGTTTGGTGTGGATGATGTCGTCTGTTAAATCAGTGTTGGTTTGCACGCCATGTTCTGATTTCTGATTAGATGATTGTACGGCCGATCGAGGAACAACTTCTCGGCCTAGGTTCTTTTTTATGCCTTGTTCCACAAAGACTTTTTTATGTTAACAATTATTATATATATATATAAGAAAATTCATAGTTATTAATAATAGTTAGATATCATGAATGTTAGCGTTAATCTGTCATTGTTCAATAATATCTAAATATTATTAATAATAAGGAAATTCACAGTTTGAATAGAGAAAATAAACTTACTCTACTTTAAATGTAAAACTCACACAACATCAATTAAAAGTGCGATAATGTAAACTCACTCTACTATAAATTAAATACGGAATTTAATATTTATGAAGGTAATAAGAATACGCTATCATAAATATAAACTCATTCTACATAAATGTAAACTCACACAACATTAATTAAAAGTGCAATAATGTAAACTCACACGTACTTAAATTAAATGCGGAATTTAATATTTAGGAAGGTATAAGAATACGCTATCATAGATATAAACTCACTCTACGTAAATGTAAACTCACACTTGCGGTTAATTAAAGTGAATAAATGTAAACAAAGTATTTATAACAAACATATAAGAATACATTTTCACAAATTAATCATACCAACATAGTTGTACCCTGGTAGAGCTAACAAAAAGATAAAACAAGGATGCTTGAATTAACTTAAATGCAAGAGATGAGAAATAGCTTGATATGAGCTATCGAGGAATCCAGAGAGCTTGCAAGTTATGAACTTAGTGAAACGGGGAAAACTACTTGGTGGGAGATTGGTTTGTTTACACTTGTGAGCTTGAGGATGAGAGATGAGGAGAGTGTTTGTGTGAGGAGATAAGGGAGTTTGAGTTCAAGGAAGAGGATGAGGAGGGCAAGCTTTGGACTTTGATTTGTATGATTGCTTGTATGTTTAGAGAGGAAGAGATTGAGAAAGAGAGAAAGAGATTGAGAGAGATTGAAAGAGATGAAGTGTTTGGTTGGAAGCTTGGGAGAGAAAGAGATGGTTTCTTTGGTTTTTGAAATTGTGTTAAGTTGTTGTTTGAATTGTTGATTGATTTTTGAGTTGTTGTTTGAATTGTTCATTGTTGTTTGAGTTGTGGAGAAATATGTATATATAGAATGGCATGATGATGGGAGGGAATGATTATGTTTTGTGGGGATATGGTAAAATAATGAGGAGTAGAGTTGGGTGGTAATTAAATTAATGGGTAATGGAAAATGATGGAAATTAAGGAGGTGAACTTTGGGTGGTAATTAAAATAAGGGAAAAATTTACAAACATGACACATATTTTGATGGTTGTTTCATTTCAGGACATTAATTTTGCTTTGTATTAATGAATGACACATACTTTCATTTTGTGTCAGTTAAGGACCCTGTTTTTTTTTTCAGTTTTTATCTCAACTTTGGCCCGACGTTGGACCCATCAAAACTCCACCAAATTCAGAAAAATTATACTAGGTTTAAAGATATGCATATTCTCTTTACAACCATATAAAGATCACCTAAATCGGATCTCTACAACTCCAGATAATCGCCCCCAAAGTAGGGTATCCGAAACTATCTGATTTTCTAAATTTTTTCCAGAGGTCCGATTGGATAGTTTCGGGTACCCTACTTTTGGGCAAATTATTTGGAGTTGTAGATGTTCAATTTGAGTGATCTTTATATGATTGTAAAGAAGAGATGCATAGCTTTAAACTAAGTATAAGTTTGCTACATTTGGAGGAGTTTTGATAGGTCCAATGTCGGGCCAAAGTTGAGATAAAACAGGGTCCTTAATTGAAATAAAATAAAAGTATGTGTCCTTCATTAACACGAACAAAAATTAATGTCCTGAAATGAAACAACCATCAAAATATGTGTCCTGTTTGTAAATTTCTCCCTTAAAATAATGGGTAATGGAAAATGATGGAAATTAAGGTGCTGGAATTTGGGTGGTAGTAAGATATATCACACAAGGAAATTCCTCAATTTGGGAATAAAAAGGCATAGAAAGTTGCCTTAATTTCGACCACAAAACCTGGACTGTCTTTGGAGTGTGCTTTGGGTGCCTTCCTGAACTCAGAAAATTGTAAACTATAGCTTTTTGGAAAGCCCTAGATGTCTTCTTTCCAACCATATATCATATGCCTCAATCCAAGCTCGGACCAAAAACCTTTGCTCCACACAATGTTGTTGACTCACTTTTCCACATCTCCTGTATGGTTACTCAAAGGGGGCTTGAGTATTACTCGAGGGGGCCTCGAGTAAACTGGCTGAAACACACCCTTATTCTGATATTGGACCGGTTTCGCGTGTTGGGCCACACACATTTCTGACTGGGCCTCGACCATTTCGTTGGCACAAGATGCCAAATTTGAGTGTAAATAATGCCGTAACTTGAAGAAGTTCATGCCATATGTTGATTCTTCTCTCATTTGTCTTTTATCTCAAAAGTCACAGTGGTGATTTGAAGAAGGTTTAAAGATTCAGATTGAATCCATAGAGCTAAAGCCCCAATTTTTTGTGGATTCCGCGAATCTATTTTTTTCTTTTAATTTTAGGATGCAACAAAATCTTTTTTTTTTTTTTTTTTTT
>QANW01011014.1:22816-37200 GCA_003254865.1 Dryas drummondii | reverse complement strand
CTTCCTTTTCCCCTTCCCACCCATTCCCCACCCCACCCCACCACCCTTCCCTTCCTGCCACCTTAACGCTGGCTGGCGATCAATGTGAAAAAAAATACAAAAACAAAACTCGGATTTCTGAGGTCTAAGACTGTGCTACAGTTCCAATCCCACTCATTCAGATAGCCAAGCTTCTCGTCCACCAACACAGCTTCCCCTTCAATTTCATTATCCCCACAATTGGGCCTCCACCGAAAGCCCAAAATGCACTTCTCCAAACCCTCTCTCCTTTCCATAAACCAATTCTTCCTTCCCCCAATTGGTTTTGAAGACCTCCCAGAAGGAACCAAAGCCAAAAACAAAAATAACCCTCTCTGTCACTCGCCCTCCTTCTGTAATTCATTAAGTGTTGGGGCCCATATCTGCAAATACCAATCTAGTTGGCTTGGTCTATGATATTTGGGTTAGCCTGTGAAGCTGTGGAAGTGATTTTCCAAAGGCTTTTCAAGATCGAAAGAATAGGTGGGGAAGTTGCTGGTGGTGGGAGGGGCTGCCGGCAATGAGGAAGATAGGAAGGAAGGGTGGTGGAGTGGGGCAGGCTTCAGGTGGGGGAGGGGAGGGATGGCAGGGATGAGGGAGGAAGGGGAGGGTGCTGCGTTTTTGGGATTTATTTTTTTCTATATTTTTATTGAATTTTAAAGGTTTTTAAAATATCATAATTTTTGATTGAGTTGTGTCCACGCAACATCTTATATAAGCCAAAAAAAAAAACAGGCCCACAATGGCCATGTAGGCACCACGTGATCAAATTTAACAGAATGGGCGACGGAGTTGACAAAGGTAAAGTAGGACAAATAAATCACTTATGGGTGGTAAAGCAAATCAAAAAAAAAAAAAAAAGTTTCATGTGGTAATATGAAATTTGCTTAAAACTTTGGGTGGCAACGGCAAAAAAGCAATTAAGCCAAAACCCTGATGGCCACCCATATATGACTGTAATCACAAAACACAAGAAAAAAAAACATGCAAATGTAATGCAACTTAGAAAAGAATTACCTGTACAGTTCTCTAAATGTGTCTTTGAAGCATGACACATCATAACCGTCAAGCTCAGATACTATATTCCCATCTTGATAGAAATGAAGTTTTGCTGCAACAAAATACATAAATCAACAAAGCAGTTTCTATTTTCAGATGAAAGCAGAGCTAAAATATATTCACTCAGCTTGAACAAACTCAGTGTAGTTTGTTTAGCTTTTTTAAACTATTAATTAGGATATGGTAATAAATACTACCCAATTTTTCAAATTGTATACTAAAAAATGGTTTAACCACATGAGCAATTAGGTCAGTGAAGCTATGTATGGAAATTTAAGTTGAAACAAAATAAAAGGACCAAATCACTCACCATACTGCAGAGATTATATGCATACACTAACTGTTTAACTTCTTCCTACAGATAGAATAAACAATGTCAGGTCTACTAATTTGGATGCATTACAGGAAATAATATCATAATTCTTCTATAAGCATATGCATATTGGATAATAACCAGAGTATGGAAGAAAATTACTACATGAGCAAGCGCTAATCAGGGGCGGAGCCAGCAAATTTAAATGGCAGGGACCAGAGATAATGAAAATGAGTTGTAAGGGAATTCATAATTGACAACACTTTTGAGTGTTTTGACCTTAATCTTAAGAAGGGATTCAGACAGTTTACAATAAAACTAAAATGGTTCCCTAAGTAAAATTGATCCAAGCTAACAGAAGACCATATTACAATGTCACACCTGCTGAATGTCAATCTTATACATTTTCACATGTGGGAATTGCACTCTCAATTCTTCAATGGTTTTAGATATAACCTTGGCTGCACAAGGAAGAGTAGGCCAAGATTAAGTTGAAAAAGAGCCGTTCATTGCAAATGACTTAATTGATGAAAGCAAATTATTTACAACTCACAAACATAATCGGTGACTGTCATGAAGAAGAAAATTGCTGGCAACGATTCATCTGCAATTACAAAGAAATTGGGTATTACCGAACCAAAACCAAAAAATTCGGTATTTCAAAAATAATTCAAGTAAATATTAGTATATTACGTTTAACTTTCTCAACTTCCTCACAATATTGCGTCGCTGAGTTAATGAGGACAACCTTTGGGAGATCTGAAATAACAAGATTGTGAAAACAGTAGAGTGAGTGGCAACAATTAAGAAAAGGAGAAACAGAAAGTAGAAGGGAAAGTGGGGGATACCTGCTGAGGAGGATGAGCAGAGGCGTCGGTGGTTTAAGGAGTGAAGGGAATTGAATAAGGGTTTGGAAGCGGAAGGAATTGTGTGTGGTGTGATTGGGATTGAAGTTAGGGTTTTTAAGATTTGGGTTTGGACAGAAATAAAAGGAAGCTGAAGATGATGAACAAGACCAGCGCTGGGATTGCTGCGTTTGCCAACCGACTGTCGCGCCAAAACCCCTGAAATCGTCCTCGACATTTTCATCTCTCTCGCTTGGCTTCTTATTTCTTCTACTAGCTCTCTCGCTTGGCTTCTCTGCCTAGGGTTTTTTTTTTTTTTTTTTCGGTTTGAGTTATGCAGACCAAACTGGCCTTCAAAAAACGGGAATGTCTATAATGAAAAGGTTAGATGTCCTTTCACTCCTTTGCTTTTGGGGACTGTGCTGTTATGTGCGTCTCATTAGGCCTTCTACAGTGGGAACTGTATCTGATCCCCAATTCTATTTTTTGGGTATAATTTGGGTATAACCTATGTACAATGCACCGGAACCTTATCCCCAAAATTGTTTAATCCCCAATATCTATCCCCAATTTTGAGTATAAGTTATACCCAAAACCAAAACTCATGGCTGGCCCACAAAAAATAAAATACTAATTTCAAAGTCATTCACATGCATGCGGGACCCATGGCTGACAAGAAGAAATTAACTCTGCACTCCACAATCTAATAAATCAGTTGCAATAAGTACACTAACGCCTCGTTTGTTTCATAGGACTGTCTTGGCATGGACTAGCTATCGGGACTGGCATAAACTAGCTTGGCATGGACTAAGCTAGCTAAGAACTGCCTTTATGATTGGGGTAGTGCAGGACTAACAACCTGGATAATGAAAATAGTCCTGTCCTATGTTTGGTGCAGTGCAGGACTAACAAGTTGGAAAACTAATTTTTGAAACAAAATCATAAATCCCCATATTTAATTTTTAAAATAATTAAACATATTAATTATAAAAAAATTTCAATTTAGTTTGAAGACCTAAATAATTAAATTATAAAATCTCTTAAAATAGTTTCAATGCAATAAATTGGGGTGACCACTTTTAAAATGCTATAACTTTCTTATTTACTGTTGAATTTTTTGAACAATTCCAATATTGTTTTTATGCTAATTAAATTAGTCACCCAAAAAGTAGATGCTTATAAATGAAACACCTGATCAATGAAAACAATTAAGAAAACCCATGTTGATGATTATCAGTACTGTGCAAGCCCAGATTGAGATTGAGTAGTTGTTTGGAACCTGCAAACCTTGCAGAGAGGTGAAAAGAGAGATGGGGTTTGGTACTTGTCCTCCCCACCCATCATTGGCATTGGGACTCCTCTCTTGACTGGACTAATATATCCAGGCCTTTAAGTCTTGCCCAAAACTCCCTCCACCTCATCAGACAAATTGGAAAATCTGAACTGTGTTTCCAAGTGAGCAAAAGTGTCATCACTTGGTATTTGGTACTTGTGAACTTTGTTTTCCTCTTCTCCAATAGGCCTGACCTTTATGTCCATTTCCAGGAGCCCTGAGACCGTGACTCTTACGTTGTTTGTGTCGTCTGTTCTTTCGATGATTACCTCTCTTTCGTCCCCATGAGTCCTCCATTCGGCCTCTCCGTCGGTGGGGATGCTAATAGCCTCACCATCCCATTTCACCATGACAGCATCAACTTTGTCATCCCACTTTGAGACCCTCTTCGCTGCAATGACCAGGGTGTGAGTTTCGAACATCACTGACAAGGCCTGAACCCATGTGAAATCGCGAGTCCTTCCTGATGGTCGAGTCCCGATCAAGTGTGCGTTCACTTGGAGCTTCTGCTTCTGCTTTCCGCCGGAGCTGGGTGGGCGGAGTACGATCTGGGTGGAGGGTGCGATGGGGCCGGAGCTGGGTGGGCGGAGTGCGACTGGGGGGCTGGGTGAGGGGTGCGACTGGGCTGGGGGGTGGGGTGGGGATGTGCTGGGTTGGGGAGGGAGAAGCGAAGGACGGGCTGGGGATGGTTGCAATCGGGTGGGGTGCGTCTTAGCTAGTACAAGCCAAGAAGGTTCTTAGCTAAACTTCCACTTTCTCATGGGTTTCACTAAGCCCATCTAAGAAGGTTCATTTAAGTTAGAGGGGATTCACTAAGCCCCTCTTTTTTTAATCCTACTCTCACCAAACATGGGCTTAGGGTCTTAACTAAGCTAATCCCTACTAAGAAGGTGAAACAAACGGGCCNCTTACGTTGTTTGTGTCGTCTGTTCTTTCGATGATTACCTCTCTTTCGTCCCCATGAGTCCTCCATTCGGCCTCTCTGTCGGTGGGGATGCTAATAGCCTCACCATCCCATTTCACCATGACAGCATCAANACGGCTCCCTGTTATTCAATTTGGATGGTGGGGATCTGTGTGCCGTTGAAGATCAACGGCCCAGAATGACTAAATGTTATTTTTGAACAAAAAAAAATAATAATAAATATAGAAAAATTGAAAAAAATTCGAAAAATTTCAGAAATTTTTTTAAAAATGCCCTTTAATTTTATAACGGCTAGTACACTAAAAATTCTATATAAACCTCATTCTTCTTATTTTTTTTTCACATTTTTCTCTATTTTACACCACATTTTCATCAAATTAGTGAATTCAATATGGTTAGAGGTCTTGGTTGGACCAAAGATGAAGACATTGCTCTAGTTCAAGCTTGGCTAGAGAAGTCTCCAAATTCGGAACTCGCTGCACAACAAAAAAATGATGTATTCTGGGCCGAGGTTTACA
Source organism: Dryas drummondii (assembly GCA_003254865.1). Classification (NCBI taxonomy): domain Eukaryota; kingdom Viridiplantae; phylum Streptophyta; class Magnoliopsida; order Rosales; family Rosaceae; genus Dryas; species Dryas drummondii. Next base: position 32,189 of record QANW01011014.1, on the reverse strand, counting down.
TTGTTTTTCAGCGTAATTTGGGCACACCAACGGACAGAACAACGGCCGCAATTAGATCACGGTGGAAGGACATTGCCGCCTTTTGCAACAAATTTTATGCCTCGTTTTTGGATGCCGAAAGGAGACGTCAAAGTGGTGCGAATTCAGACGATGTTGTAAGTTATTTTTTATGAATGTATATATTTAATTGAATGTTGTATGTTTATTCTATTGTTAATGCTTGATAATTTATTCATATGTCATAATTTTTGTAGTTTACGGACGCACTTGAGATATATAAGGACAAGAACAATGGAAAAAAGTTTAGCATGCTCCACGTTTGGAAGGATTTAAAAGAATGCGTCAAGTACTCAGCTGCAAATTCAACTGTGCGGGTCAGAGATCAGGAAGCACCGACCGATTACACACCGAATGATGAAGATGAGACTTGTCTTGATACAGATGATGACCCACCATCATGGCAACCAGTAGGCCCGTCACGCCCAAGGCCAATAGGAAGAAATAAAGCAAAGCGGGCCAAGGCAGCTGATCCCCACCAAATTCATATGTTGGAGGCAATTGACGAATATAATGATAGGTCACGTGTAGCTGAAGAAATGAGACATGAAAGAGAAAGGGCGAAACAAGAAAGAGAAGTGGCAAGAGACATGGCATGGGAAGCAAGAGAAAGGGCGAAAGAAGCAAGAGAAAGGGCGAGGGAAGCAAGAGAACAGGTGAAGCTTGAGAGGGCGATAGAGTGGGAGGAAGGTCAGATTATGGACAAAGACTTGACAAACATGAATGACATGCAAAGAGAGTATTGGGGATCAAAGCAAGCTGAAATAATTGCAAGAAGACGTGCACGTGCTACCTCGAGTTCAGCCGGATACTACCCGGATATGACCGACCTCAACCAGTCATACCCAGGGTACCCTCCAAATAATTAGTGGATTTGAATTATGTTTTTATTACGTCTGAGATTTGAATTATGTTTTTATTATGTCTGAGAGTTGAATTATGTTTTTATTATATCTGAGAGTTAAATTATGTTTAGGATTTGAATCATTATGTTTAGGATTTAATGCAGTGACTATTACCGTACACTATATGAAGTGACTATTCACGCACCCTACATGATATGACTATTCATGTACTCTGCATGAAGTGACTATTCACGCACCCTGCATGATATGACTATTCACGTACCCTACATGAAGTGACTATTGATGTATTCTGCATGACATGACTATTCACGTACCCTGCATGATATGACTATTCACGTACCCTACATTATGAACTCTGTATAAATTGTGATAACTTCGTCCATTGAAATTCACATAGTTTTTATCTATTCAGGATAATTTATTATCCGATCAAAACTTCGATGAATCCTTTCAACTACGCATCGTCTTCGTCGTCATCTTCGGGTCATCCCGAGATCGAGTATGACGATTCCGATACTAGTTACGAGAGGGTAGATGAAGGCAGAAGGCTGATGGGGTGTGTAATTATGTCCATGGGACAATCAGTCGTCGCCCACGTCCACGTNGTCCACGTCACGGTGGTATGTGTTCTCGTCGACGTTACACACGTCGGGATAGGGAAGGCGCTCACGGGAGGCTGATGCAGAATTACTTTATCCCTGCACCGATAGAAGACACAGTGACGTTTCGGAGACGCTTTCGTATGCATCAACCCTTATTCAACAAGATTCTAAATGATGTGTGCCTCTATGATGATTGGTTCCAATCCAGGCCAGATGCCCTCGGTAGACTTGGTTACACACCTCATCAGAAGGTGACTGCAGCATTGAGAGTGATGGATAATTTTATAATTTACCCATTCAAATTTTAAACCACGGGATATTTTCTGGCCAAAAAAAAAAACCACTGGAAAATTTGAATGGGTAAATTATTATGAAACGCACATAACAGCACAGTCCCCAAAAGCAAAGGAGTGAAAGGACATCTAACCTTTTCATTATAGACATTCCCGTTTTTTGAAGGCCAGTTTGGTCTGCATAACTCAAACCGAAAAAAAAAAAAAAAAAACCCTAGGCAGAGAAGCCAAGCGAGAGAGCTAGTAGAAGAAATAAGAAGCCAAGCGAGAGAGATGAAAATGTCGAGGACGATTTCAGGGGTTTTGGCGCGACAGTCGGTTGGCAAACGCAGCAATCCCAGCGCTGGTCTTGTTCATCATCTTCAGCTTCCTTTTATTTCTGTCCAAACCCAAATCTTAAAAACCCTAACTTCAATCCCAATCACACCACACACAATTCCTTCCGCTTCCAAACCCTTATTCAATTCCGCTTCCAAAAAAATCCGTGTACCATGTTGCACATTTCTTGGAAAATGAGATAACGCGGATTTAGAATGGAGAGTGTTATCTTATCTCTATTTGATTTCATCACTTAGACCTCATGTGGTCTTTATAAATAGGTTAGGAGAGATCTAGATAAAAAAAAAAGATTGAGAGGCTGAAGGAGAAGTATGTAGAGGAGAGTTTTTGCAATCTAAGAGAGAATTATTGCAAGATTATTGCTGCTCAAATTCAAGGTAGTGGCCTATGGTGGTGTTCTTTATCTTAAGTTGGGGGTTTGTGGTGAACCCCCCATAAATTGATCTCGCTTTCAAATTAAGGGTTTAGTCTGAACCCTCAAATCCCAATTCAAGTCTTTACAGATTCGAGAATCTTTAAAAAATAAAATGGATACGGCTGAATCCTAAATAAAAAAATAAAAAAGATTTGAATCCTAAAAAAAAAGAAAGGATTCTGTTGAATCCTAAAATTAAAAGAAAAAATAGATTCGCGGAATCCACAAAAAATTGGGGCCTTAGCTTTATGGATTCAATCTGAATCTTTAAAGTTTCTTCAAATCACCACTGTGACTTTTGAGGTAAAAGACAAAGGAGAGAAGAATCAACATGTGGCATGAACTTCTTCAGGTTATGACATTATTTACACTCAAATTTGGCATCTTGGGCCAACGAAATGGTCGAGGCCCAGTGTTAGTTTCTAGGATTTGTTATATTGACTATTTTCCTTATCAAAACCTTTGTATTTAATTTTATTAATCACTCACAATCTCTAAGCTAGATTAAGGACAAGTTCAGCTGTATTGAAGAAGTCAAGAATGAACAAAGACTCAAGGTATACTGCACTTCATTCAATTCATGAAAATATCAATTTTGTGTCCATTTGACTAGTCATAAAAAACAATATTTTTCACATACAGTGGTTGATACAGTGACAGATACTGCAGTGGGGCCATTTCAGGTTTTATTTATTAAAGCCCATTTCATTGAAAACCCATTTTTCTGTTTTTACTAAACATGCATGTGCATTGCACCTGACTTGGTTCCCCCACTGTATCAATCAGATCTGATTGCATCTCATTCATTCACGCCACACACTTACACACACCTCAGCACTATTCATCATCTTCTCCATTTCTGATTTTTGCAAAATAAAGCAATATTTGTTTTTACAGCTCCTCATTCATATCCTTAGTAATACTAGGATACCCCTTTAGGACAAAAAGAATATGCCCCTTATTCGTCTCTTGTAGACAGCCATTGATTGGCTTCCACGTGGCTCGGGCAAACATGGAAATGGCGTGTGTGTGTACGGGTATATGTGATATTCGGTTCAGACTTTTTGGTGTGTGTTGATGAGCATTTTTTTCAGTGGGTATTTTCGGGGTGAGTGCTCATCTTTTATCAAGTTAGAAAATGTTCATTTTATTTTCAAAATCAAAATGATTTTCTGAACTTGTTTGTTTCATCTAAAATTTTGAATGGGCTTGAGTGTTTAAATCTTTTCATATATTTTTCAAACACATTCATTTAGATTTTAGTTGAAGGATTCTGTATCAACCTTTTCATGTCTCTTTCTTGAGAAGGTTGATTTTCTTTTTTAAAGAATCCAAAATTTGCATATCATGTTCATACATTGATGAATCTATTGGGCTTGGTGTGAATTGGTGCCATAGGTTGATGAGCTTGGAGTTGGAGCTGTCTTCTTCATGAATGATCGATTGCCTTGCTTGTGGAAGTTGCACAAAGGCGTAAGAAAACTGTCACTTAGTTTAGGACTTAGTGATTGAGCTTGTGTGCTGTATGCTCTATTTGTATTGAACTTCTTCTTTAGTAGATTGCCCGGTCAGCTGAAAAAGACCCCCAGTTTTTACCCTTTGTGGTTTTTCTAGGTGAACATTTTGTGTGCATTCGTCTCCCTTTTGTGTTGGTATGCTTACTGACTCACTCAACTTATAAACACAAATCTGCACTGTAGCTATTTGTTTGAAATTGATATATTTCTTATAGAACTGTCTAGCTAATCACACACCACTGTAGTTGTGGATAACACTGGGATGCCTACTGTGATGGGTCCTCTGAGTGTATAGGATGTCACTTGATCCTTTGTTGTGTTTGATTTGTGTTGTTCACAAAAGTGATTTTTGGTTTTAGAAGTCAATCTGGAGTTTCAGATTTTAGTTATTGAATCGTCTGAGTTGTGTTTGTTTGACTAGTTCCTGAATGATAATATAAATCAAAAATTAGGGTTCGATCACTGAAAGTGAAATTAATCAAGTTTATTAAGTGAATAGATCACCCAATACAAACTTCAATTGGTATCAGAGCACTACTCTAAAAGCAAATAGAGAGGTCCTAGGGTGTTGTTTGTTTTCTAGGTGTGTCTAGATGGAAAGAGATCGAGTCGCAGAGTCTTGCAACTCTCCTCCATTCTTTGATGGCAGCAACTACGCTGCTTGGAGAGAGAAATTTGAAATTTTCTTTGATGCCTATGACGAGTTGGCATATGAGTATCTCACTGTTGAGTGGATTCCTCCCACACGAACTGTTGATGGGATTGAAACTCCTAAGCCTAGGTCCGAATGGTCTTTAGCCGAAGTCACGGCCTCTAGCTCCAACAAGAAGGCTAGAAATGCTATTGTCACTGCACTATCTTCCTCACAATTTGCACACATACAACATTGTGTCACGGCTAGGCAAGCTTAGAACAAACTTAGGGTTGTTCATGAAGGGGACAAACAAGTTAGGTCACTTAAGCTTCAAATGGTACATGCCAAATTTGAAGAAATTAGGATGAAAGAGTCCAAGTCATTTTCCGAGTTCTATGAAAGGTTGGAAACCCTCACAAATGAAGCCATGTCCCTAGGTAAACCATATGAGGAGTCTACCATTGTCCAAAAGGCTTTTAGATCTCTACCTAAGAGATTTCAATCTAAGAAACATGCAAGACAAGAAGTCCAAAATTTGGATGAACTCAAAATTGGTAAATTGGTAGGAAAGCTTAAAACTTTTGAGATGGAGCTTGAAATGGATGAAAGGGACAGCAAGAAGTCAAAGGATATTGCTTTGCAAAGTGTCAAAAAGATGAGTGAAAACTTGAGTGAAAAATCATCCATGTCCGATGATGAGGTTGCCTTTTTTGTCAAAAGATTTAGGCGAATTCTTAGAAATAAAGGGAGAGAAGCTAGGACTAGTGGTAACAACTTTAAGGAGTTCAAATTCAAACCTCAAGGAGAGAATTCATTTGAGAGAAAACAAGAGAGGAAATCTAACTTTAAGGAAGGAAGAACAACCAAGAGAGATGTGAAATGTTACACTTGTGGTGGAATAGGTCACATAGCAATTGAATGTGCAAATAATAGAAAAAATTATTCTTCAAGTAAGAATAAAGCCATGAAGATCACTTGGAGTGATAGTGAGAGTGAGAACTCAAATGATTGTGAGTCCTCTTCCGACATTGAGGGATGAAGTTGCATTTGTTGCATCAATCAAGGAGATTGAACAAGTTGATGGTGGGTCTGACTCAGAATCTGCTCTTTATGATGAGTCTTACACTGCACTCTGTGATAAGTATGATTTACTTTTCACCGAAACTCTTAGCATAAAGGAAGAAAATCAGAAACTAAAGAATGCTAAATTGAAATTGAGTGAGAAGATTGAGTCATTAGAGAGTGAATTAGAAAGTGTGGCTATCTTGAAACAAAATCTTGAAAGTCAAGTCAAAGTGCTCAAGGAGAGAAACTTCTACTTTAAATCCTTGAATGAGAAACTTCAAAAAGAAGTACATGATGCAAATAAGAGCATTGTTGAGCTCACCATAGGGGCTGAAAAGCTTGATAGGATGCTTAGGATTGGAAAGCATCATGGGGACAAGGCCGGTTTGAGTTTTAGTGAAAATAGTCCTAGTGTATCTAACACAAAGACCATTTTTGTCAAGGCAAAATCAGATCATGGAGTCAAAAAGGGTCTAGGTTTTATTGACATTGATCAAAATGCATCTCATTCTATGTCAAGTCAAGCTACACCAAGTGTCACACAAATTGATTGCTATACTTCAGTTAGAAAAACAAAGTTTGTCCCGGTTTGTCATCATTGTCATATCAAGGGTCACATTAGACCAAATTGCAACAAACTTAGAGGAAAGAAATCAAATGAACCAAAGAGAAATATTTCTCTACAAGAGCAAGTGAACAATCTACTTAAAGAGGTAACCAAAATTGCCTTACTTGTTACCTCACTTCCCAAAAATAAGTCAAGTCCACATCAAAGATGGGTTGTGAAGAGCTCCACTAAATGTCTAGTAACCTTGAACGCTTTTTCAGCCACTAAGAGGAATATTTGGTACCTAGATAGTGAGTGTTCCAAACATATGACGGGAGATAAGGAGGTCTTTACCTCACTTGCTCCTTATGATGGTGGTAGTGTGACTTTTGGAGGAGGAGAGAAGTCCTATGTGAGTGGAAAAGGGATTGTACACATTCCCGGTATACCCGAATTGAAAAATGTAAGATTTGTTGATGGGCTGAATTCTAATTTGCTTAGTATTAGCCAATTTTGTGATGAATGGGGTGGTGAAGTGTGTATGTCCAAGAGTGAATGTAGAATTTTTGAATCCCAAGGAAAGGAGTGAATGCCCCTAGGTCTAGGGATGATTGCTATGTGTTTGATGGCAATGTTGGAAAAATTGAGAATACTTGCAATAAAGCTATTGATGACACTAGCTCTCTTTGTCATCAAAGACTTGGTCACATTAATGTTCATGACCTTTACAAGTTGTCTAAGCATGAGGTTGTTAGAGGTCTACCAAAGATAGGAAAGCCCGAAACTTTTATTTGTGGTCCATGACAAATGGGGAAACAAACCAAAGAACCACACAAAAGAGTCAAAGACATAGGCACCTCTAGGACACTTGAACTAATTCACTTGGATTTAGTTGGTCATGTCCAAACCTTGTCAATAGGTGGAAAGAAATACATTCTAGTCATGGTAGATGATTTTTCTAAGTACACTTGGGTGTCATTTCTTAAGGACAAGTCGGAGACATTTCATCATTTTGTCAAGATTGTGAAACTGCTGAAAAGTGAAGGTATGTCAAGTCTGTCAACCCTGTCCAGAATTAGATCAGACCATGGAACTGAGTTTGAAAACTCTCAATTCGATGAGTTTTGTTGTCAAATGGGCATCAAACATGAATTCTCAGCTCCTATAACACCCCAACAAAATGGAATCGTTGAGAGAAAGAATAGGGTTTTGATTGAGATGGCAAGAGTGATGTTGAATAGCAAAAATCTTGCTAAACATTTCTGGGTTGAGGCAGTCAACACAGCATATTACATCATAAATAGAGTCTACCTTAGGCCGGGAACCAAAAAGACTCCCTATGAACTGTGGAAAGGTAGGAAACCTAAGGTTACACACTTTAGAGTGTTTGGGAGTGCATGCTACATCCTTAGGGATAGAGAACATTTGAGGAAATTTGATTCTAAGAGTGATGAGGGTCTGTTTTTAAGCTATTCATCCAACAGTAGAGTTTTCAGAGTTTTCAATTTGCGAACAAATTCTATGATGGAGTCTATAAATGTGAAAATAGATGATCATGATGCATCTATTGAAATGGCTGCAGATAAGGATGGATTGTTCCCTTAATCTGATCCTAAAGAGGATAATTTGGTTAAAGAAGAGTCCAAGTCAGGCAGTGATGAACTTACTGATGACTCAAAAAATATTGAGTTTGATAAGTCAGAGAGCGAACAAAATGACAAAACCTTGAGTGACAGATCTGAAAAACCAAGATGGGTGAGGTGTAACCATGGTGAAGATGTAATTCTAGGTTATTTAGACCAGCCAGTTAGGACTAGAAAACAAATGGCAAATGAACTTGCTCATGTGTGCTATATGTCCATTGTTGAACCTAAAAATGTCAAAGAAGCACTCAATCATGAGGAATGGGTGAGTGCAATGCATGAGTAATTGAACCAATTTGAGAGAAACCAAGTGTGGACTCTTGTAGAAAGACCAGCCAACACAAATGTCATTGGAACCAAATGGATCTTCAAAAATAAATCTGATGAATTTGGGAATGTAGTTAGAAATAAGGCTAGGCTTGTTTCTCAAGGGTACTCTCAATTAGAGGGTATTGATTTTGATGAGACTTTTGCACCCGTTGCTAGACTTGAATCCGTTAGGTTACTTTGTGCCATTGCATGCTATCTTAAGTTCAAATTGTATCAAATGGATGTTAAAACGGCATTTTAAATGGTTACTTGAATGAGGAAGTTTTTGTAGAACAACCAAAGGGTTTTGAGGATCCTCACATGAAAGATGGTGTTTATAAATTGAAGAAAGCATTATATGGGCTGAAGCAAGCTCCAAGAGCTTGGTATGAGAGACTTTCTCATCATTTGTTATCCAATGGGTATCAAAGAGGGTCGGTTGACAAGAACCTATTTGTAAAAAGGTTAAAAAATGATGTCTTGATTGCTCAAGTTTATGTGGATGATATTGTTTTTGGTTCAACTTCAAATTTTAATGTCAAGAGATTCATTGATGTAATGTCTAATGAATTTGAAATGAATCTACTTGGTGATCGAAATGAATTTTTTTTTAGAGCTGCAAGTTAAGCAAGAAGATTGTGAGATATTTATCTCCCAATTAGTAGACCGAACATAGCATTTGCGGTAGAAGTGTGTGCTAGATTCCAAAGTGATCCCAAAGAATCTCATTTGTTTGCAACAAAGAGGATAATCAAATATATAAGTGAGACCAAGGGTTTAAATTTCGAAGTTTTCGGCGAAATTTCGCCGAAAATTTCGTTTTTTAGGGGTTCCGAAATTTTAACACGGATTCGACTAAATTTCGGAAAATTTCGGCGAAATTTCGAATGGCCCAACAGCCAAATTTTTTTAATTTCAGAGAAATTTCGTCGAAATTTCGCTTAAATTATTTCGACGAAATTTCACTCACAACCCAGAAACCCAGCCGCCTATTTCTCGTGAAACCCAGAAACACAGATTAGGACTAGAAGTCGTGCGTGGCGGCCAAGGGGCGGCGGCAGGGGGTGGCCGGGGGGCGCGGCAGGA
>QANW01011014.1:0-22591 GCA_003254865.1 Dryas drummondii | reverse complement strand
TCTAATACCTTTTTATATAAAAAATAATTAAAAATATCCTAAAGGACCTAAACCCTAATATTCTATACGATATCTTAAATAATATAGAGTATAGATTATAAAGTATATAGAATTTAGTGTATATATTATAGAGTATAAATAATATATTAATTTTATTTATTCATTATACTAATTTTATTTCATAGTATTTGCCTCCAGCGCGCATTATATTCATCACATATCACATGAAACCTACCATATAATTTGGTTTTTTTCAATGTTTTTTATCAATGTAGTAGATAATATGTTAAATAAACATATTGTGAAGTTTCATTCAAAATTTCCGTATTTTGATAATAATTTCCATCGTTTCCGTCGAATTTTTGTCGAAATTTAAAAATCTTCGAAATTTCCGTCGAAATTTCCATCGAAATTTCCTCGAAACCCGAAATTTTATTCCTTGAGTGAGACTCTTGATTATGGGTTGTGGTATACTCATGATACCAACACTAAATTGGGCTGGGTGTAATGATGATTTGAAGAGCATCTCGGGTGGTGCTTTCTATGTAGGGAATAAATTGGTGTCTTGGCACAGCAAGAAACAGAATTCTGTCACTTTGTCGACTGCTGAAACTGAATACATAGCAGCAGGGAGTTGTTGTACACAACTATTTGAATGAGACAAATGTTAGCCGATTATGAAATTGATGAGAAAACCTTTCTCATCTATTGTGATAACATGAGTGCTATAGACATCTCCAAGAACCCGGTCCAACACACTAGAACCAAGCATATTGACATAAGAAATCATTTTATTAGAGATCTTGTGGAGAGTGAAACTCTTACTTTGACTTTTGTTCCTTCCGAAAAGCAACTTGCACACATCTTTAGAAAAGCTTTAGAGAATCCAAAGCACATTAGTCTTCGGAAGTCAATTGGCATTTGTACACATGCATGATCCCTTATAGTTAAATGTGCTTTATTGTTTAAGTTTCTTTTATTCAGTTTAAGTAGTTTCGTTTGTTTTTAAATAACCACTGTGAAAGGTCTTAACATTACTTGTCACACTATCCTTGATATTCAAAAAGGTTCTTGCATAACATTTGTCATGTCAATAATTATAATCCCTTCCTTGTCACAGTAGATTTATTCAAGTTAATTAGGTAGATTAATCATTTAATACAAACTTTCATACACTAACTCTTAAATACTTGTGTGAAAATAGAGAGCATTCCAATGAATGTTTGGTTATCCAAGTTTGAATTGCATATCTTGTGAATGGATTGAATTGACATATGGTTTATAGTGCACACACTCACTCAAGCATGTGTTTCATGTTTTGTTATTAGCACTAGAGGAAAATCTAGGAAATATTTTGTGCTTATGAAATTCATAGCCCTATCTTGTATTTTTCTTTATTGTATATTTTGTTTGCTCGAGGACGAGCAAAACCTAAGTTTGGGGGTATTTGATATGTTCATAAAGTCACGTCCTTTTATATTCCTCTTACTTAGTTTTTGTGAGTTCATTTGATTAAAAGCTTTAAATTTCATTTAGTTTTGTGTTTTTAGCTTCCGAGTAATAAAATGAGAAATTTCACCATTTATTCTCCTTAATAGATTTTAACATGAATCCAATTGGAGATAGAAGCTAACACCATTTCGTGACATTTGAAGACTTTTAAGGTGTTCATTTAGAATTTCAAAGTCAGCCTAAAACTGCACCCGAGGAGAACTGAGTCAGCTGTATTGTGTGGGGCATAACCTTTTGATTCGAGCTTGGATTGAGGCATATAATATATGGTTGGAAAGAAAACATCCAGGGCTTTCTATTGATATATAAAACGTAAATTTCTGAGTTGGTTAAGGCCTCCAAATTACTCTCTAAAGACAGCTCAGAAATCCTATTAGTAAAAGGATAAAGTGGTCCCAAGGCATCTTTCCATTTTGGGTAATTGCCTATCACATGCTCTCTTTCCTTCCCCTTTGTTTACCCATTCCAAGCAAAATTTAGAAACTATAATGTGAAGGCTCTAAATGAGATAAAAAGAACATATACCTATCTCAATATTCTTTAAGGATCATCCATTGAGGGATAAGATGAAATATTCTCATTTTTTAATTAACCAAACTTTATCACTTCATTTCCTTTTAATGCTAGCCACATATTCTAGACATAACAACTCACCCAAACCATAAAACACTCTCTCAATTTCGAGCTCCCCCCCTCCATCCTCTCTAATTTCACTCTCTCAGTTTCGGCATTTTAAATGGTTACTTGAATGAGGAAGTCTTTGTGGAACAACCAAAAGGTTTTGAGGATCCTCACATGAGAGATGGTGTTTATAAATTGAGGAAAGCCTTGTATGGGTTGAAGCAAGCTCCAAGAGCTTGGTATGAGAGACTCTTTCATCACTTGTTGTCCAATGAGTATCAAAGAGGGTCGATTGACAAGACCCTATTTGTAAAAAGGTTAAAAAATGATGTCTTGATTGCTCAAGTTTATATGGATGATATTGTCTTTGGTTCAACTTCAAATTTTCATGTTAAGAGATTCATTGATGTAATGTCTAGTGAATTTGAAATGAGTCTAGTTGGTGAAATGAATTTCTTTTTAGGACTGCAAGTTAAGCAAGTGGATAGTGAGATATTTATCTCCCAATCTAAGTATGCTAGAAGCTTGGTCAAAAAGTTTGGGCTTGAGTCTTCCAAAGTGGCTACTACTCCAATAAGTAAAAGCTCCAAACTTCATAGGGATCCAAGTGGTAAGCAAGTGGACCAAACCTTGTATAGAAGCATGATAAGAAGTTTCCTCTACCTCACAGCTAGTAGACCGGATATATCGTTTGCGGTAGGTGTGTGTGCTAGGTTCCAAAGTGATCCCAAAGAATCTCATTTGTTTGCAACAAAGAGGATCATCAAATATGTAAGTGGGACTCCTGACTATGGGTTGTGGTATACCCATGATACCAACACTAAATTGGTTGGATTTAGTGACTCTGATTGGGCTGGGTGTAGTGATGATTTGAAGAGCACCTCGGGTGGTGCTTTGTATGCTGGGAATAACTTAGTGTATTGGCATAGCAAGAAGCATAATTCTATCTCTTTGTCGACTGCTGAAGCTGAATACGTAGCAGCAGGGAGTTGTTGTACACAACTCATTTGGATGAGACAAATGTTAGCCGATTATGGAATTGATGAGAAAACCTTTCTCATCTATTGTGATAACATGAGTGCTATAGATATCTCCAAGAAACCGGTGCAACATACTCGAACCAAGCATATTGACATAAGACATCATTTCATTCGAGATCTTGTGGAGAGTGGAACTCTTACTTTGACTTTTGTTCCTTCCGAACAGCAACTTGCAGACATCTTTACAAAGGCTTTAGAGAATCCAAAGCACATTAGTCTTCAGAAGACATCATTTTATTCGAGATCTTGTGGAGAGTGGAACTCTTACTTTGACTTTTGTTCCTTCCGAACAGCAACTTGCAGACATCTTTACAAAGGCTTTAGAGAATCCAAAGCACATTAGTTTTCGGAAGTCAATTGGCATTTGTACACATGCATGATTCTTTGTAGTTAAATGTGCTTCATTGTTTCAGTTTCTTTTATTTGGTTAAGTAGTTTTCTTTAAAAAAAAAAAAATAATAACTATTTTGAAAGGTCTTAACATTGCTTGTCACACTCTCTTTGATATTCAAAAAGGTTCTTGCATCACATGTGTCATGTCAATAAGTATAATCCTTTCTTCTTGTCCAATGTTAGGTTTGAGATCTCTTTCTATTTAACACTTTGTCATGGTCAATCAAACTTGTTAAATACTTTTCAAAGACAATTTGTTTGAGGATGCAATTTAGCCCTTCAATATAATTCCTCCTTTGTGACCCATCTTCAGCTAAACTTTCGTCATTTGAACAAATGTGCACCATACAAAAATAACAAAAAAAAGGAAGTGTGACCAATGAAGTCACGGCCCTAGAGAGAAATAAGGTGTTTTTATGGTGTTATAGAGTAAAGAGTCGCAAAATTGGACCAAATCATTGCACTTATTTTGGGATGTGCCTAAACAAAACAAATGAAAATAATTTTCTCATAGCCATTGTCATGAGTTGAAAAAAAAAAAAAACTTTGTTTTCAAGATTTATTCCCAAAGTAGAAATTCTCTTGAGTGGTCAAATTCTAATCTCTTTTTGTGGATGAAACTTATTCAACCTCTTTAGTTGTCTTTGACATTGTTTTTCCATCTATAACAAGTCTTGAATGCTAGCATTGACCTCCCTATATCCCAAATATGCTTATTTTCTTGCACAAAATTTGCAATCTTCATTTTCCATATCTATTAGAGTGTTGACATTGGTGGTTAATTCTTTTCAATTGTGTTTGTTGTTTTGTCAAATTTTTTTTTTGTCAAAAATAAAATCCCTGAAGCACATCTAACTCATAGATTTTTTTTCTTGGGTGTCATTGCTTCTAACTCTTCCAGGATTCCTCTATCTCTTTGTCAAACCATATGGCTGTTTTATGTTCCAGTACAAACTTTGTTCATTTTGACTAGTCTAACAATCGTCAAATACAGTCAATTTCACAGGGCCATTCTGCACCTTGGATTACTGTTCATTAAGGGCTTTTCGGACATTTTTCTCATTTTTTTTTCTCTAGCAGCCCTTATAATCCAGGCGCCCCTCTTTCCTTCAAATCCCTAACATTTCAGAACCTTCATCTTTTCTTCTCTTCTCTTGCCGCGTCTCTCTCTCTCTCTCTCTCTCTCTCTCTCTCTCTCTCTCTCTCTCTCTCTCTCTCTCCCTCTCGTGATTCACCTTCCCCCCTCGCTCGCAACTCGGTCTGCACCTTCCCTCTCGCGACTCGGCCTGCATTCTTCTTCTCGCGCTTCGACTTGCCAAATCTCCTTCTGTCGCACTTCTCACCATGTCGGGCTCCACCATATCCCCTCTCGCAGCCGTCAACGACAATCCACGACGGATGACTGTGAAGAGCGAGATTTCATCAATGGGCAGAATCGTTTTACAACTTGGTGGGCAAAGAGATTCTTTCGCGTTGTGCATTCCCGATCTGCGGTCACAGAGCGCCATTACAGGTTAGAGGACTTCAACCTCCATCTCTTTCGTCAAGTCTTCTCTTTCCTCTGTGACTATCAAGTCTCCACCTTGAATGACCTCCCTCACATAGTCCCTTCCTACAACCTCACCATAGTTCAGGAATTTTATGCCAATTTCCCAAGTCGCATTGCCCGAACTGGTTTTAATGTCTATGTGCGCAACTGTGATGTTTATTTTCGGCCTAGTGCGATTTGTCAGGTTCTTGGGTTAAAACAGTCTACCCACTCTGATTATCTGCAATATTTAGAACATTATAGGTCGTATACTGCTGCTCACTTCTAGGCCGTGGCCTATGTTAACCCTGCAACCCCTTTAAAGGATGATGTGTTACTAGAGAAGTTCGAATTCAAACCTTTTCACAGGTTTTTGTGGGATTTTGTGCGTCACAATATTATTCCTACCTCCCACAATTCGCACCCTTCTGAGGAGCAAATTCAAGTTATGATGTCTATTCTGAATAAGGATCATGTTCCCTTAGGTTTCATCATTTATGAACACATTCAGACCAAGACATTGATAGTGGTCGTGACCACAAGGGTGCCCTCATTTTCCCTCTCCTTCTCCACCTCCTTTGTGCCCGCAGTGGTGTCACTTCTATGGCTGGTTTGGATACATTTGCTGAGCCTATGGCTAACTATATGAAGACAGTCATGAAGGTCAGTGAAACTTTTGCTCGTAAAAAACGAGGTGATCAGGCTCCTTCCCTTGAACGTTGCCCTTCTTGCAAAGGTCAAAGGTCAATCGGCTATTATTGCGGATCTCATGGCCCAACTAGCAACTCACACAACCCATTTTGCTGCCTTGGCCATTGTTCCTTATTCTGATGGGCTCCATACTGAGGATGGTGATCCACATGCTGACATTCTTGATCATTCCGATGACACTCCAGAGATGGACCCCACCGATTCTCCAGTGCCAGCGAGCTCAGTAGCTCTTCAGCCTGTAGATGACTTTGAACTTGCCATGCAAGCCCAGTACAGAGATGTTGCTACTGCTGCTGCCGGTTATCAGTCCTAGGGGGAGTTCGAATTTAGGGGGAGTTAGAACTTAGGGGGAGTTAGTCTTTTGTTGAAGTTACTTTTTAAGCATGTATTTTTTTCTTGAATATTTCTCCAACTTTCTGTGCTCTTTAACTTCACTCCTATTTTTTTTATGTATGTCATTTTGTCTTTCCATGACAAAAAGGGGGAGAATGTATTTGTTTACTCTACATTGCTTGCTGTGTTTAAACTGCATTGGTTGCTGTACTATCCCATTTTGTGTTGTGCAAGTACTTCTTCTTGCAGGTACATTATAACATAGTGTTGGGCTCAGTGTTGAGAGTCTTGTGAGGTGAATGGGTTGATGTTTTGTCAAGGAAAGCCAAAGAGGGAGATTGTTAGTTTCTAGGATTTGTTATATTGGCTATTTTCCTTGTCAAAACCTTTGTATTTAATTTTATTAATCACTCATAAGCTCTAGGCTAGATTAAGGACAAGTTCAGCTGTATTGAAGAAGTCAAGAATGAACAAAGACTTAAGGTATACTGCACTTCATTCAATTCATGAAAATATCAGTTTTGTGTCCATTTGACTAGTCATAAAGAACAATGTTTTTCACGTATAGTGGTTGATACAGTGACAGACACTGCATTGGGGCCATTTCGGGTTTTACTTATTAAAGTCCATTTCATTGAAAACCTATTTTTCTGTTTTTACTAAACATGCATGTGCATTGCACATGACTTGGTTCCCCCACTGTATCAATCAGATCTGATTGCATCTCATTCATTCACGCCACACAGTACTTACACACACCTCAGCATTATTCATCATCTTCTCCATTTCTGATTTTTGCAAAATAAAGCAATATTTGTTTCTACAGCTCCTCATTCATATCCTTAGTAATACTAGGATACCCCTCTAGAACAAAAGAAATATGCCCCTTATTCGTCTCTTGTGGACAGCCATTGATTGGCTTCCACGTGGCTCGGGCAAACATGGAAATGGCGTGTGTGTGTACGGGTATATGTGATATTCGGTTCAGACTTTTTGGTGTGTGTTGATGAGCATTTTTTTCAGTGGGTATTTTCGGGGTGAGTGCTCATCTTTTATCAAGTTAGAAAATGTTCATTTTATTTTCAAAATCAAAATGATTTTCTGAACTTGTTTGTTTCATCTAAAATTCTGAATGGGCTTGAGTGTTTAAATCTTTTCATATATTTTTCAAACACATTCATTTAGATTTTAGTTGAAGGATTCTGTATCAACCTTTTCATGCCTCTTGCTTGAGAAGGTTGATTTTCTTTTTTAAAGAATCCAAAATTTGCATATCACGTTCATATATTAATGAATCTACTGGGCTTTGTGTGAATTGGTGCCATGGGTTGATGAGCTTGGAGGTGGAGCTGCCTTCTTCATGAATGACCGATTGGCTTGCTTATGAAAGTTGCATAAAGGGGTAAGAAATCTGCCACTTAGTTTAGGACTTAGCGATTGAGCTTGTGTGCTGTATGCTTACTTTGTATTGAACTTCTTCTTTAGTGCATTGCCCGGTCAGCTGAAAAAAACCCCCAGTTTTTAACCTTTATGGTTTTTCTAGGTGAACATCTTGTGTGCATTCGTCTCCCCTTTTGTGTTGGTATGCTTACTGACTCACTCAACTTATAAACACAAATCTGCACTGTAGCTATTTGTTTGAAATTGATATATGTCTTATAGAACTGTCTAGCTAATCACACACCACTGTAGTTGTGGATAACACTGGTATGCCTACTGTGATGGGTCGTCTGAGTGTATAGGATGTCACTTGATCCTTTGTTGTGTTTGATTTGTGTTGTTCACAAAAGTGATTTTTGGTTTTAGAAGTCAATCTGGAGTTTCAGATTTTAGTTACTGAATTGTCTGAGTTGTATCTGTTTGACTAGTTCCTGAATGATCATATAAATAAAAAATTGGGGTCCGATCACTGAAAGTGAGATTAATCAAGTTTATTAAGTGAATAGATCACCCAATACAAACTTTCACCCAGTCAGAAATGTGTGTGGCCCAACACGCGAAACCGGTCCAATATCAGAATAAGGGTGTGTTTCAGCCAGTTTACTCGAGGCCCCCTCGAGTAATACTCGAGCCCCCCTCGAGTAACCATAAAGGAGATGTGGAAAAGTGAGTCAACAAAATTGTGTGGAGCATAATTTTTTGGTCCGCGCTTAGATTGAGCTATATGATATATGGTTGGAAAGAAGACATCTAGGGCTTTCCAAAAAGCTATAGTTTACAATTTTCTGAGTTCAGGAAGGCACCCAAAGCACACTCCAAAGACAGTCCAGGTTTTGTGGTCGAAATTAAGGCAACTTTCTATGCCTTTTTATTCCCAAATTGAGGAATTTCCTTGTGTGGTATATCTTACTACCACCCAAATTCCACCACCTTAATTTCCATCATTTTCCATTACCCATTATTTTAAGGGAAAAATTTACAAACAGGACACATACTTTGATGGTTGTTTCATTTCAGGACATTAATTTTAATTCGTGTTAATGAAGGACACATACTTTTATTTTATTTCAATTAAGGACTCTGTTTTACCTCAACCTTGGTCCGACATTGGACCTATCAAAACTCCACCAAATGTAGCAAACTTGTACTTAGTTTAAAGCTATGCATCTCCTCTTTACAATCATATAAAAATCACTCAAATCGAACAATTACAACTCCAGATAATTTGCCCAAAAGTAGGGTATCCGAAACTATCCAATCGGACCTCTGGAAAAAATTTAGAAAATCAGACAGTTTCGGATACCCTACTTTGGGGGCAATTATCTGAAGTTGTAGAGATCCGATTTTGGTGATCTTTATATGGTTGTAAAGAGAATATGCATATCTTTAAACCCAGTATAATTTTTCTAAATTTGGTGGAGTTTTGATGGGTCCAACGTCGGGCCAAAGTTGAGATAAAAACTGAAAAAAAAAAAAACAGGGTCCTTAATTNACAAGTGTAAACAAACCAATCTCCCACCAAGTAGTTTTCCCCGTTTCACTAAGTTCATAACTTGCAAGCTCTCTGGATTTCTCGGTAGCTCATATCAAGCTATTTCTCATCTCTTGTATTTAAGTTGATTCAAGCATCCTTGTTTTATCTTTTTGTTAGCTCTACCAGGGTACAACTACGTTGGTATGATTAATTTGTGAAAATGTATTCCTATATGTTTGTTATAAATACTTTGTTTACATTTATGCACTTTAATTAACCGCAAGTGTGAGTTTACATTTACGTAGAGTGAGTTTATATTTATGATAGCGTATTCTTATACCTTCATAAATATTAAATTCCGCATTTAATTTAAGTACGTGTGAGTTTACATTATTGCACTTTTAATTAATGTTGTGTGAGTTTACATTTATGTAGAATGAGTTTATATTTATGATAGCGTATTCTTATTACCTTCATAAATATTAAATTCCGTATTTAATTTATAGTAGAGTGAGTTTACATTATCGCACTTTTAATTAATGTTGTGTGAGTTTTACAATTAAAGTAGAATAAGTTTATTTTCTGTATTCAAACTGTGAATTTCCTTATTATTAATAATATTTAGATATTATTGAACAAGGACAGATTAACGCTAACATTCATGATATCTAACTATTATTAATAACTGTGAATTTTCTTATATATATATAATAATTGTTAACATAAAAAAGTCTTTGTGGAACAAGGCATAAAAAAGAACCTAAGCCGAGAAGTTGTTCCTTGATCGGCCGTACAATTATCTAATCAGAAATCAGAACATGGCGTGCAAACCAACACTGATTTAACAGACGACATCATCCACACCAAACTTGACAAAACGGCCTTTGAGCCGACCCGAGTCCAATCCATTTCTGTATCCGGCCTTTGGGCCGTGAACAGTGGCACGCCCACAACACACTATCTCCAAATTTCAAAGAGGACTACAGTATTCCTTGTTCAAGGTTCTCGAGGCCCGAGCCCGACGAATTTTGAGGGTAACATAATTTGGCACCCCCAGTGGGACGTTTAAAAATCAAAAGGAATCACTGTGCCAAATTCTCTCGAAGATCACACTTTGTCCCACGACCATACCAAATTCTGTGCTCATACATAATTTGGCACGCTCGATGGGACATTTAAAAATCGAAAGGAGTCACCGTGCCATATTCTCTCGAAAATCACACTTAGTCCCACGGCCATACCAACGTTTGTGCTTATATATAATTTGGCATGCTCGGTGGGACATTTAAAAATCAAAAGGAGTCACCGTGCCAAATTCTCTCGAAAATCACACTTGGTCCCATGATCATACCAAATTTTGTGCTCACCACATAATTTGGCAGGCCGGGTATTGAAGTTTCACTTCAACAAAGGACTTCGTGCCAAATTCTCCAAATTCTCTCAAAGAGCAAGACTGGTCCCACAACCATGCCAAATTCTGTGCTAAACCACATAATTTGGCACGCGCAGTAGGACTTATTGAAGTTTTACTTCAACAAAGAAGGACTTCGTGCCAAATTCTCCAAATTCTCTCAAAAAGCAGGACTGGTTCCACAACCATACCAAATTCTATGCTAAACCACATAATTTGGCACGCCCAATGGGACTTATTGAAGTTTCACTTGAAAAGAAAACGACAACGTGCCAAATTTTCTTGGCGCACATCGCATGAACGAAGGCAACCAATAGCTGAAGTACTACCGCGACCAATGGCGACAATATCGCTACGAGAACTATGCAGCTATTGGACATAAATTAAGCATGTCTTGGAGGAGGAACTTCACTTGTAGTTGTAAACATTTGTGAGGTAGTCACCACTTCAAAATTGTAAAGAGAACAATTACTCAACAAGGCAACACATAAAGGCAAGAAAAAAAAATTGCAATATATAGTCCCTAAACTTGTCCAATCTTGAGTGAATATACTTCACATAATTCCTAATTGGCTCAATCGACCTAAACAGCTCCTTCAACCCATCCTTAATAATCAAATTGAGGTTGTGACAAACACACCTCATGTGCAAGTACATGCCATCAAACAACAATGTATTGGCTTCATTCAACCTCTTACTCATGTGAGTACAACCTCATCATTTGCACTAGCATTGTCAACTGTAATGCTAAAGACTTTGTCTACCCCCAACCACCCAAACAGCCTTCAAGAACCCTCACTATGTCCTCACCCTTGTGACTTGTGATCTTTGTGAAGTTGATAATTCTTTTATGCAATTTCCACTGGGCATTGACCACATGTAATTTATGTTCTGGACAGATGTCCAAATATCAATTGTGATACTACTCTTTGATCACTGTTGTTGTTTTCTTAGAAAGAATTAAATAACTTAATTCTAAGTATACTCGCAAGTGCATGAGTCGCATTAATAGCAAAAGATGCAAGTACAAGGTTGATCCTACGAGGAATGGTTAAATACGCATCAAATCAATTCAATCTATCCACTAACACACACACGACATAGGGGATTATAGGTTGTGAAATACACACACACACACACAAACACAATTGTCTTGTAATGCTAAGATATCTTAATCCATCACATATTAAAAGAGTGCAACTATCATGGTGACATGCAATTTAATTTAAACACATACAATAAAGTTTGCTAGCCGAAAGGCCTTGATTATCGGACACTGGCTAACTCTCTCAATTTCATAACAATTACTAGATGCAAACAAACCTAAGGTCGTTAGCCAAAGTATGTAAACAACTAGAATCAATTAAACTAGACAATCGGAATTCATTGCATACAAACATCACATTAAATCACACGGCTTTATTTCATTAACCATAAATCAACATTGATCTAATAATAAGGACTTCATCAAACCTTAACATGCAAGAAAAATTAAACTAACTCATAAATAAATTCATAAATCAAAGAAACATAATATAAATAAAATCTCAATCCATTGTTGAACAATAAACTAAACTAATTTAACAATAAAAGAAAACAAAGAGAAAGCATAAAGGGGTTGCGGCACAAGAAGGAGCAAGAGAGAGACCACACAGGCTAGTCCTCACGGCTAGGGTTAGCTAGGGCTTGCGGCAAAGAGGCTCTCTCCTTCTCTCTCTTAGTGTCGACTACTTTATCTCTCTCTAAAATTCTGAAAATCTAAAAAATAACAAATAATAAGGTACACAGTCTGAATTGTGAGAGAATGGGATCTTTATATAGGAGTGAGGAGGTGAGGCTTTCCTTGTCCCACAAAGCTAGGGTTTTCGGCAAAAGGTTGGGCCTTAGGCTCTTTTGGGCGTCACTTCTTTTTCTGTTCGAGGAACTACTGCGCTACCTCTACTAAAATGGCCATATATTGAGCTAGACAACTCGAAATCAAAATCTGTAAAATTCTCTGTGAAGCTAAAATCCGTACCTTTCCAACCATATATGGCATGCTATATGGTTTGATATGTCAAAATTCATGTTCCATTTTCCAGGGTTTTGACTTCCTTTTGAGTTAAGTACTCTTAGGACTCTTTGTGATCTTTGACTGAATCTTGTGACATTTTTCTTGCACAAGCAGGATTTCTTCTTTGGGCCTGGATCAAGTATGTAGGTGCGGCATCACTTGGGCTTGTGGACCCTGCTTCCACTTGTGGGCTAAGTTATGTGCATGGCCTTGGTCCTCTTGGGCTAGGGTTGTGTGCTTGGCCCATGGTGCATGGCTTGCATGTGAGGTTGATGTCATGTGATGATGTGGCATGGTTGACCATTGATTTTGACTTTGACTTTGACCAAAAGTCAACCTTGACCAAAATGATTCCCCCAAAGATTTTGTCTAAGATTCTTCAAATATTTCTTATAGATTCCATAGTCTTCTAGAAGATTTCCTCAAGATTCCTTTTTCTATTTTTTCCATTTGTAGCTCTAAATTGCCCCATTATGCTTCTTTCTCCATCAATGTTTTATTTGACCTACAAAATACTAAAACAAACTAACAAAACACAAAATATCGAGTTCTTGCACTCTAGGTTAGGGAGTTAGTAACATAAAATGTCATGAAATGCACATTCAATAATCACCTATCACACTCATAATCTTTGTCTTCTCTGCAGTGTACAAATCTAAAACCCCAACAACAACCTTCTTCCTATCTGGTATCCTAAACCTAGGACATAAGTCACTGATCATATCCTTAAACCCTACTCCCTCAACCACCCTAAAAGGCATTTCATCCCCTATGACAAACCTAATAACCTTTTCTTCGATGCTTTTTTTGATTAAAGGAATGGGAAACCAATGGAGCCCTCATTGACTCTTGTGTAAGGGTGGGTTAGCCTTTAGAAAGGCTGCCTATGTAAGCTGATTTTTTTCACATTGCCTTTGTAAGTGTTTTAGAATCCTAGTAGTCTCAGTGTGAGTAGTATGGGCTGAAAATTCTAGTTTGCAAGTGTTGCATCTAGCAAAAGGCTACATAACCTTATGTTGCTCATGTATTTTATGGAACTTGGTGCAATATGTCCACACTATAGAATTAGTCTTCTTAAATTTGTTTCTCGACTATGCTTGATCATCATTCCCATCTTGGGTTTGAGGTTATTCATTTATGTCAGTTTGGGTTGCAGGTGGAGGTACTGTTTGAGTTGGAGGTGACATTATGCTTGGGCAATTAAGGTTAGTAAAGGTATTCATAGTCTTTGATTAGCTAGACTCGATGTATCCTAATTCCTAATTGACAAAATGTAATCAACTTCAGATGGAGCTTGCAGATCGAGAATTAAAAAATTAACAATAATAAACAATTAAACAAGTGAGGCAGACAATGAACAATAATAAACAATTAACAAGTAAGGCAGAAAATTAAACAATTAAACAATTAAACAATTAACAATTAACAAGTGAGGCAAACAATTAAACAATTAAACATAAATAATTAACATGTGAGGCAGACAATTAAACAATTAAACATGTTAATTAACAAGTTTAATTGAAGTTAATTACACACAAGAAGTGAAATTTCAGCGAAATTTTCGTTTTTTTGGATCCCGAAATTTTATCACATATCCCTTAATTTTTTATAAAATTTTGGCGCCCCTACAAGTGTGTTTTTGTGGAATTTCATCGAAATTTCGCTGTGACTATTGATACCTCATTGATTGACTCCTCTCTCTTCTCTTTGTCTTCTCCCATGGGTGCAAGATTTCTATCTCTTCTCTAGTTTTCTCTCTTCTCTCTCTCTCTTCTCCGCCTGCGACACCCCTTGCCTCCTTCCCCAGCGTGACCCCCTGCAAAGTTTGTAACTTCCTCCCTCGGCAAGACCCCTGCAAGGTTTGTAAATTGTAAGTGAATGAGCTTGATTGAATATTGATGCCTAATATTGCGATTCTGATCAAGATATGAAGAATCTACTATATATTGGAAAGTCTATATATGGCTCAGTCCCTCGACTCCCTCCATGGCTCCATATATAATATATATTAATATATGATAATATAATCATATTAATTGATATAATCATATTAGATATGTCTATGTTCTTTCACTTATGTGTATGCCATGCTGCAAAGCTACTTAGGTTTTATTTGATATTGATATATATAGTTAATTAACTTAATTCCACATTGATAATTTGATATAGATATTAATCAATTATTTATTTATTTATACTAAATTTGAGGTTGTTGATGCAAGATCAGTATTTGCTAATATTGATGGGATTTGAAACATCTCCCATCTGATCATTTTTATCCACCAAGATCTGAGGCGCCTCTCGCACAGTCTCACTCTCTATTTTTCATTTTTCATTTTTTTATTTGCTTATTTGTAAAAGCTTATGAAGGTATGAAATTAACTAGTTTACTTCTAATTTCGCTGCTAATTATGCTCATATTGATTGAGATAACATCCAAAATATATAATAGTTTTAAACTTTGTCTAAGTTTTCAGACCTTTTTTTTGTCTGAGTTATCAAACCTTTTTTTTTTTTTGGTTCAATTTTGTACTTGATTAGAAATGTCAAATGTCTCACCACAATAAATTGGACCATAATTTCATGCTTTTATTTAAAGTCATCCCATTGCCTTTGCATAGATATGTCATATATGATATATCAATAAATTCCAGTAGACCAATTTCATGTATGAAAAATTGAAAACTAAGAAAAGGGTTGAAAATTTGAAATTAATTAAGAACAATATAATAATCAATTTAATAGTTTTAAATTAATATCCATTTAGTCTACTAGGTTTTAAACCCAACTTTGGATATTCATTTCTATTGCGCTTGAATATCCATTTAGTCTATCATCCTATCACTCTACCATATAATAATCAATTTAATAGTTTTAAGTTTTTAACTTCTAGCCTTCTAGGTACCCAAATATATTTGGGTTTAAATTTGAAAATAGTTATTGACTGTGATTGTGTATATTTGGAAATAGGTACCCAAATACTTATTGTGATTGTGTATTTGTGTATAGTTGGGGAAAGTTTAAATGTTTAATAAGATTTTGGGTTTAAATTTGGATTGATTTTGCATATTTGATTGTGATTGTGTATATTTGATTGTGATTTTGCATATTTGATTGTGATTGTCTATATTTGATTGTGATTTTGCATATTTGATTGTGATTGTGTATTTCTGATATTTGATTATGATTTTTCATATTTGATTGTGATTTTGTATATTTGATTGTTATTTTGCATATTTGATTGTTATTGTGATGATTGTGAATTTGTGATTGTGTGATTGTGTGATTGTGTATATCTTTTGTTATTAGGTACTAATATGGCCAGCGGAGGAAGAGCACGTGATTTAGCTTTGGAGCATGCACTTCCAAATTCGGCTAGTAAACAAGGTTCAAATGCAAATATTGTGGCCTTGTAATGAAAAGTGGTGGAGTGACAAGACTGAAATACCACCTTGCAAGTATGGATCTTGGAAGCAATGTGCAACGCTCCACTAGTGTCCCACCAGAGGTGAAACAACACATTGCAAACACCTTAGGATATAAACAACAACAAAGGAACAAGAAAGCACAACAAATAGAAGAGATTCAAGCAGAACTTCGCGGAGAAGGTCACATAAACTTGAGTGACAGTGATGACGATGGTGATTATAATGATGATATGGGGCCTGAAGAGTGAAGAAATTTTCGAGTTGTAATTCGACAATCTAAAGCAACATAATGGGATAAGGAACACCTACATAAAGTCTCGAATAAAGGACAAGGTTATGCGTCTAATAGTCGTTCACAGTTGAGAAGAAGCTCAAGCATGAGGGAATCACAACCAACACCCCCAGTAGCACCAAGCCTTTACAAGGAAGTGCTAAAAATCTCTTTCCTGCAGGGTCAACAAAAAGAAGATGCAGGGCTTGATAGCCAAGTTCTTCATCTACGAAAATGTTCCTCCTTCAAAAGCAGTATCTCATCATTTCAAAAACTTGATGATAGGATGTCAGCAGGCAGGAGAAGGAGTGGAACCTCCATCACCCTATTAGATACATAACATATATTTGGAAAATGAATTTAATGAAATGCAAGAGCATGTCAACAACTTGAAGAAGGATTGGGCAACTTATGGTTGCACAATCATATCCGATGGATGGATAGGTCCAACCAAGTTGTCTATTATAAACTTCATGGCATACTCAAGAGGTAAGACTATATTCCTTAAGTCCGTTGATTCTTCAAATCGCATGAAGGATGCAAGATATATATATATGGGCTACTGAAGAATGTAATCGAGGAGGTTGGACCAGACAATGTTATTCAAGTTGTCACCGACAATGGTTCCGCATATGTCGTCGTAGGGAAGAAGTTAATGAAAAAATATAATGTGTACTGGACGTCGTGTGCGGCACATTGCATTAATCTCATGTTCAAAGAGATTGGGAAGAACCAGTTGGTTGCTAAGGTGATAAAAAAGACTCAAAAGATCACAAATTTTATTTACAACCATAACTGGTTGTTGGCAAAGATGTGTGAGATTTGTGGTGGAGACCCACTATCTTGCATTGGATAGTGTGTATTGAAAGATGATGGGGTTGAAGCAATTATTCACTTGTACTGACTGAGGCAATGACAACTTCCGATGAGAAGAAGCAGGACAATAGGTGGAATCCATAGTACTTGATCACTCATTTTGGCAGCAGGTGCTTAAGATTTGCGCTTTGTTAGAACCTCTCTACCTAGTTTTACGTGTCGATACAGATATGTATCCTACTATGAGATCTGTTTATGAGTTGATGTGTCGTGTGAAGGACGAATTATTATTTAAACTTGGTGCACGGTGGGTGGTAAAAATCATCGATGATCGATGGTTTAAAACATTAGATTTGCATGCAATAAGTAACCTAAATATGTTTAAATTAAATTTAGTTCCGCATGTTTTTTCAATGATCTAAGTTATCTAACTTTAAATTATTATTACTAAATATGTATTTCAATATTTACTTGATGCAGCCCACTATTTGAATCCTCGCTACCAATACAAAAAAGGCTTGACAAATTATGGTAAACTTATTCAGGCTGTGCACAATGTATATAAAAAATTGGATCCTGATTCAACAAAAGTTGCTCAATTTGGAAATGAGGTGAAAATAACTTGCCATAACACTTTAGTTTACTTTGTGAAAATAACTTGCCAAAACACTTTAAAGAATTTGATTGTCTTAAGTTTTATATTTGATGAATATTGTATAATTTTTATTTAGCTAACATATTTTAAATATGCGAAGAGAATGTTCGGAGAGCAAACTGCAATTGCCACTAGATCAAAAATGTCTCCTGGTGAGTATACACCGTACTTTTATTAGTTTGATCAAGTGAATAGTTGAACTTACACTCATAATTTTGTACAATTCAGGTGAATGGTGTGTCTACTGTAAGAAAATTAACCATCAAAGTTCTTTCACAAACGGCGTCATCATCCGCTTGTGAAAGAAACTGAAGCACTTTCTCTCTCATACACACCAAGTAAAGAAATAGGCTTTCATATAGTAGGTTAGAAAAGATGGTCAATTGCTATTATAACATGAAACTTGCAATTCGAGACAAACAAGCTGAGGAAGATCGCATTGACAACTATGATCCGCTGAATATGTTTGAAAATTGTATGAGGGATGATGATGCAGAGGAAAACCAGCTTTATCAGTGAATCAGGCCCATCCATCTAGATGATGACGCAGGCAATCTAGATCCTAATGTTTCAGCTCAAGCACGCTAGGAAGGTATCAATGTGGAAAGAGTTCTTAATGAAGATGGGGGCTCTACTTAGAGTTTTGAGGAATTTATGCGAAGTCCAATAAATCGCAACGAAAATATTCCTACTAATCCTTCTCGATCATGCAATTTTGACACATGATCAAAAATACCTACCAACAGTGGAAGTAGAGGTGGTGGTGAGGGTGGTGGTAGAAATGGAGATAACACTGGAGATGATCAATACGATATCATTCGATTTACTAGCGAAGAAAACTACACCCATGCAACACAAGATGAGGATCATGGGAGTAGGCGTGCAGGAAGGGGAATTGGTGTCATTGGAAAGAACTACAATCGCAGGAAAAGAGGTAATGTGAGTATGATACCAGAAGAAGAGGATTCATTATCCACCACTTTTGGTTCTATAAGGGTAGGAGATGATAATTACAATTATAGGGAAAACCCTCCAATAGTCTACCTACCATATCCCTTTTCTTAGGTGAANATAGGGAAAACCCTCCAATAGTCTACCTACCATATCCCTTTTACTTAGGTGAGTCTGGCAGTAGCTCTTCAAATGAGTATGGCTATGGGCAAATCCCACAACAAATATCACCTTCTGATCCATACGGTTGGCATGTTGAGAATTATATGCAAAGTTATGTTGGAGATGTATCTTGGAGTAATTATTCTTCGCAGTTCACTTACTCTGAACATGATGATATTGAAGACAACGAAAATTTTGAACCTGCTATAAACTCTATGTAGTATTGAATACTTATTTAATTCATGATTTAATATTGTAATGTAAATAAAATTGAGGTGTTATTTATATAATTATTAATTAGTGACCCATTTTTTTAATAGTATTTACCAGCAGCGCGCATTATATTCATCTTATATCATGTGAAACCTACTATATAACCTACTATATAATTTGGTTTCTTCAATGTTTTTTATCAATGTAGTAGATAATATGTTAAATAAGCATATGGTTAAGTTTCATTCAAAATTTCTGTATTTTGATAGCAATTTTTGTCGTTTTTATTTAATTTTGTCGAAATCAAAATTTTAGCGAAAATTTCCTCGAAACCGAAATTTTACTCCTTGATTACACATATAACAATTAACAAGTGTAACTGTGTAAGAGACATATAACAATTAACAAGCTAAACATAAAGATAAAACATTACAAAATAATGAAAAACAGTAGCACCACTAACCTTCACTTTCAACAGCACAACACCAAGCATCAATCTCAGCACCAACCTTGCAAGGAAACCATTAAATTGTTGTTAATAGTTATTAATCAGTGAGGCAGACATTGCATAAATCGGTTTGCCCAAAAAATTGATAATACTATAATAGGTTAAATGATTAATTAGGTCAGACAAATTAATTACATATGCAGATTAATCCCCAATTTAAAAAACCCTAACCGTAAACTAATTAATCCTCAATTTTAAAAATCCTAACTCTAAATTGATTCAAATTAAGAGATCAATTGATTCAATTCAATTTAAAGAAACAATTATTTCAATTCAAAAAAACCCTAAGATGAATAACTTTTGCCTTGGTCGTGCTACTTGACCAAGATCGAGC
Source organism: Dryas drummondii (assembly GCA_003254865.1). Lineage (NCBI taxonomy): Eukaryota > Viridiplantae > Streptophyta > Magnoliopsida > Rosales > Rosaceae > Dryas > Dryas drummondii. Next base: position 2,737 of record QANW01011014.1, on the reverse strand, counting down.
TTGTAGGATTTCAAACATAAAACAAAAGTTATGAGAATTCCAACATTTTCCCTTTAGATTTTGATAAATTCCATAAGAATTCATGAAATCTCCAGAAGTCTATAATTCTTTTAAAATTCATTAAAATCTCAATTGAATACACTCCCTAGATGAGGCAAATAGTTAGAGTAAATATTATCATATTGATTTAGTAAAAGATACTTTATTGTAATTGATGAAATAATGAAGATGTTATATTTTTTTTATTGGTTGAATAGTAAGTAGGCCTCAATTTGCTCTAATTTGATATCGGGACAAATATACCATATTTTTACTTTGGATCAAATTTGATCATAAGTTTGCTTTAACGATCGGAGAAATTATTATGTATAACTAATACACCGTCACGTAATGTAACTAATCTAACGTGTCATAATATAGGTGAATGCTATTAATACTATACTCTATTAATATAAATATATCGTCTAATAATGCCCTTACATGTTTGATTGGTTACCCCATATCATGTCATAGGGTATCATTCCTAATTACTTTTTTAACTATTGGAAGCCAAAAATCTGACATAACCAGTCGGCCGAAATGTCGCTTTTTGGAGTCGCTGATACCGATAGGGGGGGTAAAGCTTCTGTATCCCTGATATTTCGTCGATATCGTCGATATATTTGATAAATATAAAAAATTCTAGATATTGGACGGACCTTCACCGAAATTCAAAGGAAAAAAAATTGAAAATAAGGGGGAAGAATGAGAAATTAAGCAAAATTAGCCCTAATTTTCCATACCCATGTACGAATTAAGAACCCTAATCAATGAATTAACTTCAGAATATCAAAACCCATTCAACCCCAAACTAAAACTTTCAATAAATTGCACCAATTTTTTAGAGTTGCGGCACCCAAACTTTGAGCAGAACCTTCAATCAGCAGCTGTGAGATTTGTGAAGGTGAGTCTCCTCTTTCCATGTCTCTATCCCGCTCTGTCTTGCTCTCTTTGTTTCACTCTCTCTTTATCGCTACTCTCTATGTTTCACTTTCTCTCTCTCTCTCTCTCTCTCTCTCTCTCTCTCTCTCTCTCTCTCTCTCTCTCGCACGTTGGTCTGTGCTCAAGCTTTGTAAAGATGTTAGGTTTGGGCTATCTCATTTATTAATGAGTGTTGGGCTTTTAATCTTTTTTTTGGCCGGGGTTGGGCTTTTAATCTATCTCATTGATTAATGAGTGTTGGGCTTATAGTAGGTTATTAATTAGTGAGTTCTTTTACCACCAATTTTCGGTTTAAAATAATATTAGAAGTTTGGGCTCTAAATTTAGTAGTTTTTTTTTTATTAATTTTTTATTAGTAAAATATTGCAATTTTACATTCTAATTTAATTGGGATAACCAAGGAGTAAAATTTCGGTTTCGAGGAAATTTTCGACGAAAATTTCGATGAAAATTTTCGCGGAAATTTCGATTTCGATAAAATTGGACAAAAACGACGAAAATTGCTATTAAAATATGGAAATTTTGAATGAAATTTGACCATATGTTTATTTAATATATTATCTACTACATTGATAAAAAAACATTGAAGAAATCAAATAATATAGTAGATTTCATGTGATATGTGATGAATATAATGCGCGCCGCCGACAATACCATTAAAAAAATACTTCACTGATTAATAATTATATAATAAAATTACACGAATAAATCACCAATGTGGCAACGAAAAGTAGCAAACTTACTCAAATGGACTTGGAAATGGTCTTCGATAGTTAAATTAAGCCGAATTGGGTTAAAATAGAACCAATCCGATGGCAGCAGTTGCGACAACGGTTTACTTAAAATTTCAATTTTACAAATTATCATAATTGGACNCACCTCACCTCTTCCTTTTTTTTTTTTCTCTTTTCTTCTTCAATTCTCATATTCTCTTTCTCTCTCTCCTGATCCCTCACTCCCTCCTCCTCCGTTCTCTTCCCTCTGCTTCCTCTCCCTCTCCCTCCCCCTTCCCGATCTCCCTCCTCGGATCTCTTCTCTCCCTCCTTCGACTGCGACGGCGGCGGCGGCGGCTCTGCCTCTTTCCCTCCGGTCTCAGCCTTCCCTCTCTCTCTCTGATCTCTACATCGAAAATTTCGAATTTCGCCGAAATTTTCTGAAATTTTTCGAAATTATTTTGGTATGGTGTTAAAATTTCCATACCCCTAAAAAACGAAATTTTACTCCTTGGGGATAACATTCTAATAATAATTAAAAAATGTATATAAAAATGGGAGGAAATTATATATTGATCTACTTATTTTATACCTAGTTTAATTTTGGTTCATGATCTTTTTTAAGTTTTGTTTTGATCCACTAATTGTTCAACTTGTTCAATATATGTTCAGATTTGTTTTATTAAATTTGTCCTGCCTTTTACCCTATCAAATAGCAGCCAAATTCAGCAAACATATACTTTTTTTTTAAGCTATACATCTCCTCTATACAATCATATAAAGATCATTCAAACCGAAGTTCTAAAACTCAAGATAATTTGCCCCAAAGTATGGTACCCAAAACTACCAATTTTTCCTAAATTTTTTTTATATTTTTCAAAGTTCATCAAACTTCAATTCTCTTTAATTCTAATATTCCAAATTAGTTCCTATGACTAAGAAATTATGAAATATAATTTATACTTTAATTATAATTGAAAAAAATACAACCAAAATAATTTAAAATCATAACTTAATAAAGATTGTGGACCAAAATTGAACTT
>QANW01010992.1:59309-79992 GCA_003254865.1 Dryas drummondii | reverse complement strand
CTAGTGTGACTAGGAATCCTCATTTGACCAGGATTTCACTCGTTTTCCTGGTTTGACCAGGAAATGTCCCAAAATTGCTCCATTTGCTTATTTTTCTCATTTCCGCTTCATTTGACCTGAAAACACAAAAACAAGACAAGAAACACAAAATAGCGAGTTCTAACACTCTAGGTTAAGGAATTAGTATCATAAAGTGATGCAAAATGCACACTCATCAAGGCTAGGGTGTGCGGCAAGAAGAGAGAGAGACTAGGCTAGGGTTTCTGAAATTTCAGAGAGATGACTTCCTCTCTTTGAGTTATAATGATGTATTTATAGAGGAGAGTGGGGCTGAGGTTTCTCTTTCTCTTCAATGTGGGATAAGTGCATTCCTTGCACACCAAGACTTATAATTTTCGGCCAAGGATGGGCCTTGGGCTGATTTGGGCTCTTTTTGGGCGTAACTCCCTTTTCAGCTCGCGGAACTGCTGCGCTACCTCCACTAAAATGACCATATCTTGAGCCAGAAAACTCGGAATCAAAATCCGTAAAATTCCCTGCGAAGCTAACATCCGTATCTTTCCAACCATATATGGCATGCTACCTGATTCGTTCTGGAGAATTACAGAATTGCTGTCGAAATTGGTGCTCTGTTTTCCAGGGTTTTGACTTCCTTTTCAGCTAGGATTCCTTGTGCTTTCTCTTTGTAGGCGTGATGGGCTAGGGTTTCAATTAAAAGAACATGGGCTAGCTGCAACAAGCAAGAGGCGTGATGGGCTTTAGGGATGCATGGCTTGCATGGCTTGGGCATGCATGCATGGGCTGCCTTCTTGCAATCGACTTTCACATAGGCCCATGGCCCAATTGACTTCATGACATGACATAGTTGACCCTTGACCATTGACTTTTACTTCCAATTTTTCCCCTCTCTTCCTCTTGGATTCGAATTCATTTATTCCCTCCATTTGTTTCCATGGATGTCCACCACCTTCTAGAAGCTTCTGGAACCTTGACTTGATTGAGTTGACTTTGACCAACTTTTCCTAGTCCCACTAGGATTTCTTGTAGATTTAAGATTCCTTGTCTATTTCAACTTCTAATAATGACCATATTGCCCCTAGTGATTCCTAGTGTCATTAGGACTCCTTTCCCTAGTAGGGTTAGGTTTCCTAGTTCAACCAGGAATTCCTGCTCCAATCAGGATTTCTCATTTCTGGCTTGACAATGATGGTTCTGGGCTTGATGTTTACTCTTGTGACTAGGAATCCTCATTTGACTAGGATTTCTGCTCGTTTCCTACTTTGACCAGGAAATGTCCCAAAACGGCTCTTTTAGCTCCTATTTCCTATTTATGCTTCAATTGACCTAAAAACACAAAAATAAGACAACAGACAAAAAAAGATCGAGTTCTAACACTCTAGGTTAGGGAGTTCGTATCATAAAATAGCGTAAAATGAACACTCATCAGGAAGCTGTTACCCATGCAGGAGTCATTAAGTTTTATGAGAACGTCAAACATGCACAACATATAAGCTTTGACTATTTCCTTATAGAGGTCGCCCAACCCCACTACCAAGAATAATCCCTTATTCCCTTGTTACTTGTGGTTTAGTGTCTTTGACTATTTCACAGCTAAACCTAACAGATAAACTAGATGCAATTACCCTAAGGTGGCCAGTCAAAGGATGCAAACAACTAGTGACGGGGGTTCTAATAGATAGTGCAAATTTAATACATGCAAACATCAAACTAACAGACCAAGAGACGGATAAACGATTTGTTAGAACATGCAAATCCATTAATCGACCTACGACTAACATGCAAGATAGAATGACTAACCTACATAATTAAATTAAATAAATAAAAACAAAACAGCAACAAAAAAAAATCCCAATTCATGCTTGTAAAAGGAAATCAGAAACGCAAAGTTAATGAATTTAAAGGCTTACACTAATTGAAATCAGAAATACAAAATTAAAGGCACAACTAAACGACTAAATTAGATTGCATAAATTAAATTGCATGAACATAAACAACTAAATAAAATCAGAACCAAAGCTATAACTAATGAAATTTAGAAACTCAATTAAATAAATTCAGAGTCACAAGATAATTAATTCAGAAACATAAACTAATATGGAATCAGAAAACTAGAAGAACAATTAAAGAAACCAAGTGAGAGGGCTGCGGCAAGGCAAGAGAGAAGGCAACCTCCACAAGCAATTGGCTCACGGCTGGGGTGAGCTAGGGCTTGCGGCAAAGGGTCCTCCTTCCTTGCTTCCACGCCACTCTTCTCTCTCTCTCACCCTTCGGTTAATCCTCACAAAAATAAAAGCTGAAACTAAAAACCTAAAACAGAAAAATAAAACTAGGAGAAGAGAGAATTTTCGGCTGGAGTGTGTAGGTGCAAAAAGTGATGATAGGGTTCTGAATGAAGGGGATTTATATAGAGGAGCATTCCTTGAGAGGCAAGGAGGAGAAACTTGCGGCTGCTAGGGTTTCCCTCTCCTAGTTGCTTGCGGCTTCAGCTAGGGTTAGCTGCCTCAGGGCCTTGCAGCATGGGCTGCTCCCTTTGGGCTTAAGTGGCTCACGCCTAGCGTAGCTAGGGTCCCTCCCTTGCGCATGGGCTGCTGGCCTTGGGCTTTGGGCTTGCATGTTGGGCTTCCATGTTGGGCTTCAGTGGCTTGCACAAGATGGGCTAGGGTTTCACTCCATAGGCTTCCACCTTGGGCTTGTCACCTTGGGCTTGGGCATGGCTCCTTGGCTGCTAGGGTTTGGGCCCATGCATGTGCATGCATGGCCCATCTTGGTTCGGCATCCCTAGGGCCCATGGGCCCTCCACTTTTGACTTCCCATTTTGCCCCTCATTTCCATTTGAATTCAAATTCATTTCTTCCCTCCATTCAATTCCATGGATGTCCACCACCTTCTGGAAGCTTCTGGAACCTTTGAACAACATTTCCTGGTGCAACTAGGATTCCTTGAAAATGAGAGATTCCTTATCCATTTCGACTTCTCGTAATGAGCATATTGTCCCTGGGATCTCCTAGTGTCACTAGGACTCCTTTCCTTAGTTGGGTTAGGTTTCCTAGTTCAACCAGGATTTCCTGTTCGAATCAGGATTTCACATTTTTGGCTCCGCAATGATGGTTCTGGACTTGATGTTTCCTAGTGTGACTAGGAATCTTCATTTGACTAGGATTTCTGCACTTTTCCTGGTTTTACCAGGATTTCACTCGTTTTCCTGGTTTGACCAGGAAATGTCCCAAAATGGCTCCATTTGCTTCTTTTTCTCATTTCTGCTTCATTTGACCTGAAAATACAAAAACAAGACAAGAAACACAAAATATCGAGTTCTAACACTCTAGGTTAAGGAATTAGTATCATAAAGTGATGCAAAATGCACACTCCATCAGTGTGGCTGCAAGGTGGCGTGATGGCTGCTGCTCGACTTGGGCTCCACGGCAAGGCTGCTGGGGTGCTTGGCAAAGTGGTGGCAGCAAGAAGGTGGCGCGGCTAGGTGGTGGTGGCTGCGGCGTGACTTCCTCCTCCTTCAGTTCAGCCCAAAAATAAAAGAACACAAAGATAGGTTGCTGTAGCAGAAAAATAAAGAGAAGAGAAGGAGGTGATGGGGGCTGCGGCAAGAGAAAAGAAAAAGATGGTGGCTGCTAGGGTTTGCTTCAGAGAAATAAAAGAAAAAGAGAGAGAGAAGAGAAGGGTGTGCGGCCGGAAAGAAGGAGGCTAGCTAGGGTTTCTGAAAATTCAAGAGGAGAGAGCCCCCTCCTTGAGTTATAAAGATGTATTTATAGAGGAGAGTGGGGCTGAGATTTCTCTTTCTCTTCAATGTGGGATAAGTGCATTCCTTGCACACCAAGGCTTATAATTTTCGGCCAAGCATGGGCCTTGGGCTGATTTGGGCTCTTTTTGGGCGTAACTCCTTTTTCAGCTCGCGGAACTGCTGCGCTACCTCCACTAAAATGGCCATATCTTGAGCTAGAAAACTTGGAATCAAAATCTGTAAAATTCCCTGCAAAGCTAACATCCGTATCTTTCTAACCATATATGGCATGCTACCTGATTCATTCTGGAGAAGTACAGAATTGCTGTCGAAATTGGTGCTCTATTTTCCAGGGTTTTGACTTCTTTTTTCAGCTAGGATTCCTTGGGAGGCAAGGACAAGAAAGTGCGGCAGCAGCTAGGGTTAGGAGAGCATTGGGCTTGCGGCAAGGGCTTTAGTTTGGGCTTAAGTGACACACACCAGCCCCCTAGGGTTTTGCGCATGGCTGATAGGCTTGGGCTGGCGCATGGATGCATGCATGGCTCCTTCAGAATTCGGCATTGTATAGGCCCATGGCCCATTTGACTTGTTGACTTTTCATAGTTGACCCTTGACCATTCACTTTGACTTCCCATTTTGCCCCTCATCTCCATTTGAATTCGAATTCATTTCTTCCCTCCATTTATTCCCATGGATGTCCACCACCTTCTAGAAGCTTCTGGAACCTTGATTTTGTAAAGTTGACTTTGACCAACATTTCCTAGTGTGACTAGGATTTCTTGTAAATGAAGGATTCATTATCCATTTCGACTTCTCGTAATGACCATATTGCCTCTGGGGTCTCCTAGTGTCATTAGGACTCCTTTCCCTAGTTGGGTTAGGTTTCCTAGTTCAACCAGGATTTCCTGTTTCAATCAGGATTTCTCATTTCTGGCTCCGCAATGATGGTTATGGACTTATTGTTTCCTAGTGTGAATAGGAATCCTCATTCGATTAGGAATTCGGCCCCTTTCCTGGTTTGACCAAGATTTCTTTTGTTTTCCTAGTTTGACTAGGAAATGTCTAAAAATGGTCCTTTTGGCTACTTTTCTCTTCTTTGCTCATTTTATCCTATAAAAACAAAAACAAACTAACACACACAAAATATCGAGTTCTTGCACTCTGAGTTAGAGAGTTAGTATCATAAAATAGTGTAAAATGAGCACTCAACAAAATCCAAGGATCTCCTTCCGAATCGAATTTGTCTTGGAAATGGAATAGAACTTGTTCAGGAACTTGCTTGAAAGATCATCCCATGTCGAAATGAAACCACTGGGCAGCGAATACAACCACCTCTTTGCCTTGTCCTTAAGCGCAAAAGGGAACATCCTCAAACGGTACTGATCGGCATTCAGGCCCCTCAATTGTGCGGCTTCACAAACCCTGGAAAACTCCTTCAAAAAGTGGATCGGATCCTCCCCATTCAGCCCATGGTAGCTCGGCAACAAGTGTATCTGTCCACTCTTGATTTCGAAATCAGTGGCTATGGTTCCATACCGAATGCAAGATGGTTGAGTGGGCAGCGAAGGTGCTGAAAAATGGCTCAGGGGCTGCGTCATTATCTCGTTTGTCTCAGCCATGTCGACACTCTCAGTCTCTTCACTACTCGAATCTGATGCAGTAGGTTGCGGGTTGACAAGACCGCTCCCAGATTCCACCCTGAAACCCGGACAGGTCCTGCGGGAATCCAAATTCAAGGAAAATCCTACCGAAAATTCGGCAGAACCTCCCCTGAAAATGGACTAACCCAAAAATTCAAACCTGTTAAAAAGCACTTCTATACAGCAACCACCTCTACCACAACCAAATAGGGTCTCAGACCCAACAATCTCACAGAAATCCAACTTAAAATTTGCAGGGTGGTTATCAGAGCTGCTATTCTATTACAAGGAATTTTTACAAAAATTAAATGGCGCCTACAAGGTCTAACTAAAGAGATGATTGCAACTGCCTCGACGTGTTTGACTCGACCTCCACCAAATCTACTACCTGGGGGACAATTTAAGACAAAATAAATAAACCGTGAGACAAACTCAGTGAGTGCACAGTTTAATGAAAACGAAAATAAAAGTAAACTTCTTGTTTCAAAAAGTCCTTCAAAACCACATTTAGCACCAAGACCTCACGTCACTTTCTCTGAAATTCCTCAGTTTTAAAAATCATTTCCAAGGAAAAGATAACTCAAAACACATTTCTCAATAACCAGCCATTTAAATTAACAAAGTCATAAAAATAATAATAAAATCGAAATCATTATAAAACTCGAAAGATATTTCTCACTTAAAATCCATACTTAAACTCTGAAGATACCAATCTCATTTTCCACCATGCTATATACCCTGAATAACCTGGCCATACACCTGTGTGGAATTCCTGCATCGCACAGGCAGGCAATATCCTGGCCATACACACGCGTGGAGTAAATCCAACACGTGCAGGCAATATCCTGGCCATACACACGCGTGGAGTAAATCCAACACGTGCAGGCAATATCCTGGCCATACACACGTGTGAATAAATCAGCACGTGCAGGTAATCCTGGTCATACGTGCACGCAGAGCGGCCCCCAAAGGGCGAAGCATCCCGACACACGGCCCAAAGCCTATATGTGTGCCGTGATGGGTCCCAAAGACCTATGTATCAGATAACCTGAAGGGTACTGCAAAGGGTGGTTTTAAAACCATTTTTCATAACCAAATATTAAATCTTTTCTCATCGAAAGCAAATATTATCGAAACCTTCCAACAAAACTTAAATCCAAATGCCAAAGTGTATTATTTCAAATAAACATGAAACAAATCCAAACTTTCGACAATACCCAAATTATTAAATAAACCACGTGAATGAAACAAGAGACTAGATTCTTTTCCAAAGTCCAACAACTCAGAAAAATCAACATGTAAATCTAGGTTTTAAAACTTATTTATGAACACATTTTGAAATCCGAAATCCATTGCCATTGGTCAAATCCCAAATTAAAATCAACATCACGGAATAATTAAAATGATACGATTTTTATAACTTATTAAGGATTAAACAACCAACTCAAAGATTTTTATTTCTCAAACAATAATTAGAAAACAAGTATAAATTAAATTATAACTTCCATAAACATTTTCAAAATAAAAGTCCACTCACAGAGATAGCCTTAGTTTCGATCCTTCACCGAATTATCACGCGCCTCGGTAGTGTCACCTCACTTGGGGGTTATCCGAGAGTTAAAACGATACCCGCAAAGTGTCCGCCCACGAGCCAAGTTGAAACTTTCGTTGCTCACGTCTCACCCATCGATACAAAACAATTAACCAACTCATTTTTGGTACTCAAAATAGCGCTAAATAATTTACGTGGCAGCTAGATGGTCAGAACCCACGCTGTCGCCGCTCAAAGTGGCGGCACCAAACTATATTGCACAAATTCCTCCAAATTACTCTATATTTCTGATTCTAAACATTCCTAAGGTCTGATAGGGAAGAATTTCGTCCAAATAAAACCACAAGAACATCCTTCTAAAACTGAAATTCTCATACATCCCGAATGGCTCAAAATCCCCAAACTCAATCTTCCATATAAACTCAAAATTAAACAGCCACAACACAAGGTATTGAAAGCCCATCAAGAGGGAGAGAGAACCCACCTGGTATGGAGGTGGTTGGCGCCGGATTTCACCAAAAATTTGACGAAACAGAGGGAGGCCCAACCGCTGGGTTTTCTGGGTTTTCAGTGCGCACGGGTTGGGCTAGCTGGAGGCGGAGCTGGCGAGCTGGCAGGCGTCGGGGAGCCACGTCGGTGACCTCAGGTGATCGAAAGGCCGGCGACCTACTGGCGGTGGCAGACCGGCTTCTCTGGCCTTGTTCGCTCGCCTGTGTAGGATGGGCTGCAATGGGGGTGACTGGGATGTAGTGGTGGTCGGCGGGGTGGGGTCACGCCGGTGATGTTGTGTCCGCTGATGGTGGTCGACGGCGAGCTGGGTGGTGGTGGTCATCGATCGGTGCAGAGGTGGTTGCGGGGAAAGTAGAGAACCGGGGGGGAGAGAGGGCAGGGAGAGAGAATAAATAGAGGGAGAGAGAGAGTTCTAGAGAGAGAGCGTTGTAGAATATTCTAGAGAGAGAGAGAGATCCTCTTAAAAATCTGATTTTTAAACCAATTTGTAAATTTACGAAATTGCCCTTTGCTTCAAACGCCCATATCTTTCAATCTGAAACTCCGATTGACGCGTGCCGCGTGTTTACGAACTCGTGGACTCGAGACCTATCTAACGGACCCAAAGTCAAAGTCGAAAACCCATTTATTTTAAAAGTCAACTTTTAGTCAAACCCCAAATTAAAATAAAAATTTTAAATCCAAACCCTTTTTATTTTCCGAATAAATCCCAAAATCTTTAAAATACAATTCAACTTCTCTTAAAAAAATCTCTTTAAAACATAGTTAAATAAAAATTTAAATTTCTAGTAAAAATTTGGGTCGGGTCGTTATAGCGGGCTGACTTGTAAAGTGCCTAAAGCTTCGTTCTTGAGCCTCTCCAACCTTGCAACAAGCTCAGGGTTCATAAACACACCTAGCCAAGAGAAAAACACACAATCAGTAGAAAAAATGCAAATAAAGGCATGACATTTATTAAAAACTAAAAATTAACCAAAACTGAAATCTAGCTAATATAACCTAATTCTAATGACTAATTAAACCAATTCATTGATATTAGACACCATTCCCCGGCAACGGCGCCAAAAACTTGTTGATGTGTTTTCTTAGAATAAAATAAGCAATTACCTCATTCTGAGTTTACTCGCAAGTGCACGAATCGCATTAGTATCAAAGCGTACAAGCACGAGGTCGATCCCACAGGGAATGGTTAATAAGCAACAAATCAATGCAATTAATCACTAGAATAAGTAGATGGGGGGTTTTGAAAAGATGGAACAAACGCACACATCACCACACGCACACACACTTTATTCTATCTTGCAATGTTAAGTTTTCAGTTTCAAATCAGATGAGCATGCAATAACCATCCAAGGCTAATGACAGTTAATTTGAACACAACATATTAAAGTTTGACAGCTAAAAAGTTTTGGCTAGTTACTTTCTCGACATTGTTCTCCTAATGCATAAACTAAGAGCTTCTTGGGCCTTCCTTAGCCAGTTAACCTACATGTTGCCTAGTTCAAGCTAAGGCAGCTGTTACCCATGCAGGAGTCATTAAGTTTTATGAGAACGTCAAACATGCACAACATATAAGCTTTGACTATTTCCTTATAGAGGTCGCCCAACCGCACTACCAAGAATAATCCCTTATTCCCTTGTTACTTGTGGTTTAGTGTCTTTGACTATTTCACAGCTAAACCTAACAGATAAACTAGATGCAATTACCCTAATGTGGCCAGTCAAAGGATGCAAACAACTAGTGACGGAGGTTCTAATAGATAGTGGAAATTTAATACGTGCAAACATCAAACTAACAGACCAAGAGACAGATAAACGATTTGTTAGAACATGCAAATCCATTAATCAACCTACAACTAACATGCAAGATAGAATAACTAACCTACATAATTAAATTAAATAAATAAAAACAAAACAGCAACAAATAAACAAAATCCCAATTCATGCTTGCAAAAGGAAATCAGAAACGCAAATTAAACAAACTTAAAAGCATAAACGAATTGAAATCAGAGACATGAATTAAATGAAATCAAAAGACAAGCTAAATAAATTCAGAAACTTAATTAAAAATATTCAGAAGCATAATCCAACAATAAAAAAAGAAACTAAAAGGAAAAAGAAAGCAAAAATCAGAGGTGCAAACACATGGGGGCTGCGGCAAGGAGTGAGGAAGAAGGAGGCACCTAGCAAGCAGGAGGAACTCATGGAAAGGTGAGCTAGGGCTTGCGGCAGCAGGCTGGTCCTTCTCTCTCTCACTTGTCACGCCACCCTCTCTCTCTAAGTCTCTCTCTGAATTCGGCTCCCCTAACAAGAAATAAACTAAAACTAACCTAGAACAGCAAAAATAAAACTAGAGAATAAAAAGGAATTTTCGGCTGGAGTAGGAGGTGAAAAAGTGATGCTAGGGTTCTGAATGAAGGGGGTATATATAGAGGAAGCATTCCTTGAGAGGCAAGGACGAGAAAACTTGCGGCTGCTAGGTTACCTTCTCCTTGTTGCTTGCGGCATCAGCTAGGGTTAGGGCATCTTGGGCTTGCGGCATGGGCTGCTCCCTTTGGGTTTAAGTGGCTCACGCCTAGCCTAGCTAGGGTCTCTTCCTTTCGCATGGCCTGCTCGTCTTGGGCTTTGGGCTTGCATGTTGGGCTTCCATGTTGGGCTTCAGTAGCTTGCACAAGATGGGCTAGGGTTTCACTCCATGGGCTTCCACCTTGGGCTTGTCACCTTGGGCTTGCGCATGGCCCCTTCCTTGCTAGGGTTTGCATGGCATGCATGCGCATGCATGGGCTGCCATCTTCCTCCTTGCGTATGGCTTTTGGGCTACTAGGGTTTGGGCCCATGCATGTGCATGCATGGCCCACTTGGTTCGGCATCCCTAGGGCCCATGGGCCCTCCACTTTTGACTTCCCATTTTGCCCCTCATTTCCATTTGAATTCAAATTCATTTCTTCCCTCCATTCATTTCCATGGATGTCCACCACCTTCTGGAAGCTTCTGGAACCTTGACCAACATTTCCTGGTGCAACTAGGATTCCTTGAAAATGAGAGATTCCTTATCCATTTCGACTTCTCGTAATGACCATATTGCCCCTGGGGTCTCCTAGTGTCATTAGGACTCCTTTCCCTAGTTGGGTTAGGTTTCCTAGTTCAACCAGGATTTCCTGTTCGAATCAGGATTTCACATTTCTGGCTCCGCAATGATGGTTCTGGACTTGATGTTTCCTAGTGTGACTAGGAATCCTCATTTGACTAGGATTTCTGCACTTTTCCTGGTTTGACCAGGATTTCACTCGTTTTCCTGGTTTGACCAGGAAATGTCCCAAAATGGCTCCATTTGCTTCTTTTTCTCATTTCTGCTTCATTTGACCTGAAAACACAAAAACAAGACAAGAAACACAAAATATCGAGTTCTAATACTCTAGGTTAAGGAATTAGTATCATAAAGTAATGCAAAATGCACACTCATCAAAAGTAGGTACTAATCTAAATCCAAAGAGTGACAAGAAAGATGATGAGATTGTGATCTTGAATCCTAAGCAAGCTCAAAAGGATCAAGAGAAGGTTGTGGGAAATCAGGAAGCAAGTGAGGAAGTACAAGAGGAGCCCACGGTCACCTCAGGAAGTAAGCATGCCGTGACAGCCCCAGTTATTCCAAGGGCCCCGTTACCGTTTCCCCAACGCCATAGGAAGCAAATTAAGGATAATCAAGCGAAGGAAATCCTGGACATGTTTAAGAAAGTGGAGATCAATATTTCTTTGCTTGATGCCATCCAACAGATTCCTAAGTATGCTAAGTTTTTGAAGGAATTGTGCACTCACAAGAGGAAGTTCAAGGAACATGAGCAGGTTGCTCTAAGTGAAGAGGTGAGTGCTGATGAGTGTGCATTTTGCATCACTTTATGATACTAATTCCTTAACCTAGAGTGTTAGAACTCGTTATTTTGTGTTTCTTGTCTTGTTTTTGTATTTTTAGGTCAAATGAAGCAGAAATGAGAAAAAGAAGCAAATGGAGCCATTTTGGGACATTTCCTGGTCAAACCAGGAAAACGAGTGAAATCCTGGTCAAACCAGGAAAAGTGCAGAAATCCTAGTCAAATGAGGATTCCTAGTCACACTAGGAAACATCAAGTCCAGAACCATCATTGCGGAGCCAGAAATATGAAATCCTGATTCGAACAGGAAATCCTGGTTGAACTAGGAAACCTAACCCAACTAGGGAAAGGAGTCCTAATGACACTAGGAGACCCCAGGGGCAATATGGTCATTACGAGAAGTCGAAATGGATAAGGAATCTCTCATTTCCAAGAAATCCTAGTTGCACCAGGAAATGTTTTTCAAGGTTCCAGAAGCTTCCAGAAGGTGGTGGACATCCATGGAAATGAATGGAGGGAAGAAATGAATTTGAATTCAAATGGAAATGAGGGGCAAAATGGGAAGTCAAAAGTGGAAGGCCCATGGGCCCTAGGGATGCCGAACCAAGTGGGCCATGCATGCACATGCATGGGCCCAAACCCTAGTAGCCCAAAAGCCACACGCAAGGAGGTAGATGGCAGCCATGCATGCGCATGCATGCCATGCAAAACCTAGCAAGACAAAGGGCCATGCGCAAGCCCAAGGTGACAAGCCCAAGGTGGAAGCCCATGGAGTGAAACCCTAGCCCATCTTGTGCAAGCTACTGAAGCCCAACATGGAAGCCCAACATGCAAGCCCAAAGCCCAAGACTACCAGCCCATGCGCCAAGGAGGGACCCTAGCTAGGCTAGGCGTGAGCCACTCAAGCCCATAAGGGAGCAGCCCATCACGCCAAGGCCTGATCAGCTAGCCCAAGCTGAAGCCGCAAGGCACTAGGAAAAGGAAAACCCTATGCAGCCGCAAGTCTCTTCCTTGCCTCTCAAGGAAGGCTTCTCCTATTTAAACCCCCTCATTCAGACTTTTAGAGAAGACTTTTTCTCCTCCTAAGTTCAGCCGAAATCTCTCTTTCCCCTCCTAGTTTTATTTTTCTGTTTTAGGGTTTTAGTTTCAGACTTTTATTTTCTTGTAAGGTGAGCCGAATTCAGAGAGAGGTTTAGAGAGAGGTTGGCGTGACAAGTGAGAGGGAAGGACCACCTGCTGCCGCAAGCCCAAGCTCACCTTGCCGTGAGCCAATTGCTTGTGCTAGGTGCCTCCTTCTTCCTCCCTCCTTGCCGCAGCCACCATGTGCTTGCACCTCTAATTTTTGCTTTCTTCTTCCTTCTAGTTTCAGATTTAATGTTGGATATTGGTCTCTGAATTTATTTAATTTAAGTTTCTGAATTTAATTAGTTATAGCTTTGGTTCTGATTTTAATTAGTTGTTATTTAATCTTTGCAATCTGATTTTATTTAGTTATCTCTTTATTGCTTTCAATTCATGTTGCTGATTTCCATTTGTTTATGCTTTTAATTTCTTTAATTTTGCGTTTCTGATTTCCGTTAGCAATCATGAATTGGGATTTTATTTATTTGTTGCTGTTTTGTTTCTTTTATTTGTTTTATTTAATTATGTAGGTTAGTTATTCTATCTTGCATGTTAGTTGTAGGTTGATTAATGGATTCGTATGCTTTAACAAATCGTTTATCCGTCTCTTGGTCTGTTAGTTTGATGTTTGCGCGTATTAAATTTCCACTATCTATTAAAACCCCCGTCACTAGTTGTTTGCATCCTTTGACTGGCCACCTTAGGGTAATTGCATCTAGTTTATCTGTTAGGTTTAGCTGTGAAATAGTCAAAGACACTAAACCACAAGTAACAAGGGAATAAGGGATTATTCTTGGTAGTGGGGTTGGGCGACCTCTATAAGGAAATAGTCAAAGCTTATATGTTGTGCATGTTTGACGTTCTCATAAAACTTAATGACTCCTGCATGGGTAACAGCTGCCCTAGCTTGAACTAGGGAACATGTAGGTTAACTAGCTAAGGAAGGCCCAAGAAGCTCTTAGTTTATGCATTAGGAGAACAATGGCGAGAAAGTAACTAGCCAAACCTTTTTAGCTGTCAAACTTTAATATGTTGTGTTCAAATTAACTGTCATTAGCCTTGGATGGTTATTGCATGCTTATCTGATTTGAAACTGAAAATTAACATTGCAAGATAGAATAAAGTGTGTGTGCGTGTGGTGATGTGTGCGTGTGTTTCCATCTTTCAAAACCCCCCATTTAGTTATTCTAGTGATTATTTGCACTGATTTGTTGTATATTAACCATTCCCTGTGGGATCGACCTCGTGCTTGTACGCTTTGCTACTGATGCGATTCGTGCACTTGCGAGTAAACTTAGAATGAGATATTTGTTTATTTTATTCTAAGAAAACACAATCAACATGATGTGTGCATGTGTTCCATCTTTCCAAAACCCCCCATTTAGTTATTCTAGTGATTAATTGCATTGATTTGTTGCTTATTAACCATTCCCTGTGGGATCGACCTCGTGCTTGTACGGTTTGCTACTGATGCGATTCTTGCACTTGCGAGTAAACTTAGAATGAGGTAATTGCTTATTTTGTTCTAAGAAAACATTAAACAAGTTTTTGGCGCCGTTGCTGGGGAATGGTGTCTAATATCAATGAATTGGTGTAATTAGTCATTAGAATTAGGTTATATTAGTTAGATTTCAGTTTTTGTTAATTTTTAGTTTTTAATAAATGCCATGCCTTAATTTGCATTCTTTCTACTGATTGTGTGTTTTTCTCTTGATTAGGTGTGTTTTATGAACCCTGAACTCGTTGCTAGGTTGGAGAGGCTCAAGAACGAAGCTTTACGTACATCACAAGTTAGCCCGCAACCTAGTGCACCAGATTCGAGTAGTGAAGAGACTGAGAGCGTCGACATGGCTGAAGCAAATGAGATGATGCCGCAGCCCCTGAGCCATTTTTCAGCACCTTCGCTGCCCACTCAACCATCGTGCATTCGGTATGCAACCATAGCCACTGATTTCGAAATCAAGAGTGGTTAGATTCACTTGTTGCCGAGCTACCATGGGCTGAATGGGGAGGATCCGATCCACTTTTTGAAGGAGTTTTCTGGGGTTTGTGAAGCCGCACAATTGAGGGGCCTGAATGCGGATCAGTACCGTTTGAGGATCTTCCCTTTTGCGCTTAAGGACAAGGCAAAGAGGTGGTTGTATTCGCTGCCCAGTGGTTCCATTTCGACATGGGATGATCTTTCGAGCAAGTTTTTGAACAAGTTCTATTCCATTTCCAAGACGAATTCTATTCGGAAGGAGATCCTTGGATTTGTGCAGAAAGCGGACGAGCCATTCCATGAGACTTGGGACAGATTCAATGAGTTACTTACTAGCTGCCCACACCATAACCTATCTCCTTGGTATGTGATTTGTTGTTTTTATCAGGGATTATTGGAGAGAGACCAAGCCAAGGTGGATTCGGCATGTGGTGGTGAATTCATGTCAAAAACGGAGGATGATGCTACAGAATTGTTTGAGTCGCTTTCTTTGAGTTCTCAACAATGGGATTCCAATCGTGCAAGAGGAGGACCAAAGAGAGGGTTGTATGAGGTAGCTGATGTGCCGAACACCATGGAGGGACAGATTTTGGAAATCAAGACTATGGTGCAGAAGTTATCTTTGGCTCAAGAGAAGATGATGAGTGTGCAAGGACAAGGGGGTGACGTGGAACAAGTGAACCAGGTTGGGAGCTATCCTAGGGTGCCGTATGACCCATATTCCAACACTTACAACCCTGGATGGAAGAACAACCTGAATTTCAGGTGGAGCAACAACAATGGACAGCAAGCTAGTGGGAGCACCAATAAGCCGTATGTGCACCCTAATGCCGAGAGGTCTAGTTTGGAGGACAAGATTGCTCAGATTGCTCAAAGCACCACTTCCCTTGCCCAAAGCACCAATGCCTTCATGAACCGTACCGAGTAGCAGATGCAAGCCAATTCGAAGGCCATTGCACACTTGGAGAGTCAAATGGGTCAGATTGCCACTACTTTGGGTGAGAGAGAGAAGGGGAAATTGCCAAGTCAGCCCATCGTCAACCCGAAGAATGAGGAGCATGTAAATGCTATTTTGAGGACTACTGCAAGAAAGAGAGTGAGAGTGGTGAAAACTAAGGAAGTGATTGAGATTAGTGATAGTGAGGAAGAGGAGGATCCGGAAATGATAGAGGAGAAAGCTGATACAAGTGTGATTCCCCTCATTCCGGACATCGACATTACTAAGTTACCAGCAACCATGAGGGAGTTGAAGTCTATTGAGAAGAAGGTTGAGGAGCAAGGGCATAGTCACAACGTTCCTAGGGAGATTTGTGGTTATCTCTTTGCATCATTTCCAAGCAAGAAGAAGGATCCGGGCTCGTTAGTCATACCATGCAGCATAGGGGAGTATAAGATCGCCAATGCCTTAGTTGACAATGGCTCAGCTATCAATGTCATGCCGCTGGTTGTGTTCGAGAGGCTTGGATTTGTGGAGGCTGATTTGCAACCGTTTGATTTGGACATTCGCTTCGCCAACTCTTCAGTCCAGAAAGCCCGTGGTATGCTTGTGGATGTTTTGGTTAAATGTCGTAAATTACTAATTCCCTCTGATTTCATAGTGCTAGATGTGCCGAGACTTCCGGGCGACGTTTCTATTATTCTTGGGAGACCATTTTTGTGCACCTCTAACATGGAGACAAAGCATTGGAGAGTACCATGAAGATTCGGCACGACACCAAGCAAGAGGTGTATTTGCTCACTTCCGAGATGCCAGAAAACGAGGAGATCACTTTTTATGGAGAGGAGAAGTCAGAGATGGAGAGCTTCTTCAGTTCGTTCCTAGGGAGTGCCGAGAGGAGCAATGGCAAGAGGAAGAGGAAAGGACGCAAGTAAAGGAGATGGCAATGTCAGGCTGAAGACAGAAAAACAAGCGCTTATTGGGAGGCAACTGTTGAGTGCTCATTTTACACTATTTTATGATACTAACTCCCTAACTCAGAGTGCAAGAACTCGATATTTTGTGTGTGTTAGTTTGTTTTTGTTTTTATAGGATAAAATGAGCAAAGAAGAGAAAAGAAGCCAAAAGGACCATTTTTAGACATTTCCTAGTCAAACTAGGAAAACAAGAGAAGTCCTGGTCAAAATCCTAGTCAAATGAGGATTCCTATTCACACTAGGAAACATTAAGTCCAGAACCATCATTGCGGAGCCAGAAATGAGAAATCCTGATTGAAACAGGAAATCCTGGTTGAACTAGGAAACCTAACCCAACTAGGAAAAGGAGTCCTAATGACACTAGGAGACCCCAGGGGCAATATGGTCATTAGGAGAAGTCGAAATGGATAATGAATCCTTCATTTACAAGAAATCCTAGTCACACTAGCAAATGTTGGTCAAAGTCAACTTTACAAAATCAAGGTTCCAGAAGCTTCTAGAAGGTGGTGGACATCCATGGGAATAAATGGAAGGAAGAAATGAATTCGAATTCAAATGGAGATGAGGGACAAAATGGGAAGTCAAAGTGAATGGTCAAGGGTCAACTATGAAAAGTCAACAAGTCAAATGGGCCATGGGCCTATACAATGCCGAATTCTGAAGGACCCATGCATGCATGCATGCACCAGCCCAAGAGGAAGTCCATGCGCCAGCCCAAGCCTATCAGCCATGCGCAAAACCCTAGGGGGCTGGTGTGTGTCACTTAAGCCCAAGCTAAAGCCCTTGCCGCAAGCCCAATGCTCTCCTAACCCTAGCTGCTGCCGCACTTTCTTGTCCTTGCCTCCCAAGGAATCCTAGCTGAAAAAAAAGAAGTCAAAACCCTGGAAAATAGAGCACCAATTTCGACAGCAATTCTGTACTTCTCCAGAATGAATCAGGTAGCATGCCATATATGGTTGGAAAGATACGGATGTTAGCTTCGCAGGGAATTTTATGGATTTTGATTCCGAGTTTTCTATCTCAAGATATGGCCATTTTAGTGGAGCTAGCGCAGCAGTTCCGCGAGCTGAAAAAGGAGTTACGCCCAAAAAGAGCTCAAATCAGCCCAAGGCCCATGCTTGGCCGAAAATTATAAGCCTTGGTGTGCAAGGAATGCACTTATCCCACATTGAAGAGAAAGAGAAATCTCAGCCCCACTCTCCTCTATAAATACATCTTTATAACTCAAGGAGGGGGTGCTCTCCTCTTGAATTTTCAGAAACCCTAGCAGCCACCATCTTTTTCTTTTCTCTTGCCGCAGCCCCATGTGATCTATTATGCAAGCAGGACTCTGAATGATGCACAGTTGAACTATTCTACTACAGAGAAGGAGTTGCTTGCTGTGATCTTTGCCTTGGAGAAAATTAGAAGTTATTTGATTGGGTCTAAGATCATCATCTACACAGATCATGCCGCTCTCAAGTATCTGCTGAATAAGAAAGACGCCAAGCCGAGGTTGATTAGATGGACTCTGTTGCTACAGGAATTTGATATTGAGATCAAGGATAAGAAAGATTGTGAGAATGTGGTAGCAGACCATTTGAGTAGACTTGTCAATGAGGAACAATCTGAAGAGGACACACTACCGTTACGAGAGTCATTACCAGACGAGCAGCTTTTCGCCATTTTGACTACTCCATGGTATGCTGACATAGCTAATTATTTAACAAGTGGAGTGTTGCCCAATGATCTGACACACTACCAAAGGAAGAAGTTTTTGCATGATGTCAGACAATATGTGTGGGATGATCCTTATTTGTTCAAATATGGGTCAGATCAGTTGATAAGACGATGTGTACCGGAATTGGAGCAGAGGAATGTCATTGAGATGTGCCATTCTAAAGAATGTGGAGGCCATGGTGGAGGAACTAAGACCGCTTACAAGATTCTTCAAGCAGGTTTCTTTTGGCCCACTATCTTTCATGATTGTCATCAGTTTTATCTCACATGTGACAGATGTCAGAAGATGGGAAATATTTCTGCTCGCGATCAGATGCCGCTGAACTTCATGTTGGAAGTCGAAATCTTTGATGTTTGGGGTATAGATTTCATGGGGCCATTTCCATCTTCTTTTGGATACGAGTACATTCTGGTGGGAGTTGATTATGTGTCTAAGTGGGTGGAAGCTGTCGCTTGTAGGACTAATGATGCTCGAGTGGTCTTGAATTTCCTTAAGACCAATATCTTTGCACGATTTGGTACCCCAAGAGCAATCATTAGTGATGGGGGGTCGCATTTTTGCAATAAGCTGTTTGAGGCCGTGATGAAGAAGTATGGAATAAGGCATAAAGTGGCCACTCCCTATCATCCGCAGACAAGTGGACAAGTGGAAATATCGAATCGTGAGATCAAGTTCATTTTGGAAAGAACAGTGCTCGCCAATAGGAAGGATTGGTCTACCAAGCTTAATGATGCATTATGGGCTTATCGCACTGCTTACAAGACGCCCATTGGAATGTCTCCATTTCGACTGATCTATGGGAAAGCTTGTCATTTACCAGTTGAGCTGGAGCATAAGGCATATTGGGCGATTAAGAAGTTCAATTTTGATATTCATGCCGCTGGTGAGAAAAGGAAGTTGCAACTTAGTGAGCTGGAAGAAATACGACATTTTGCATATGAGAATGCTAAGTTGTACAAGGAAAGGACCAAGAGGTACCATGATAAGAAGCTACGTCCAAGAGAATTCTTTGTTGGCGGGAAGGTGTTGTTATATGATACAAGATTACGTCTCTTCCCAGGCAAGTTGCGTTCGAGATGGACCGGACCTTATGAGGTGGTTCGAGTGTTTCCCTATGGTACAGTTGAACTCAAGAATCCGAAGAATGGGAACACATTTAAGGTTAACGGTCATCGTGTGAAGCCTTTCCTTGAACCTGATTTTGAGCTGAACCAAGAGAAAATTGATTTCTAGTACAAGACTAGGTCTGGCTGAAGACGTGAAACTTAGCGCTTCTTGGGAGGCAACCCAAGGGATGGATGACGACGAGGAGGTGATTTTGTACTTATGCGTGGGCAAGCCATTTTCACATCAGCCAAGGTATGTTTTCACCCTCTCTTTGCTCCGTTCATTAGTTTTGTTTTATTTGATGTTTTCCCTTCCTCTTTTCATTACATTGTGCATTACATTTGTCATTCATTTAAACATTGAGGACAATGTTTCTTTTAAGTTTGGGGGTGGGGAATGCAATGCATTTTTCGTTTTTAGTGTGTAAAAAAAAAAATTTACTTTTGTTGTAAATTAAGGGTATCAAACCCACATTAAAATGCATCTGTTCTTAAGATTTCATTCACCGTAGTGATGGATTCGAATCTTTAGAAGCATGCAACAGTGTTTTTGAGTCTTTTTGTTTGTTTTAAGTCTTGAGTCCCCAACTAATTGATTTCATTATGTATGGTTATTTTGAGCATGTCTAGCTTGTATATATAGTATGTATTCTTCTTTATCTAGTATTGTTTCGTAACATGCTTTACAACTCTATGGACTTGTGGCCTTGTTTTCATGAGCTTAAGTGATGACTTGCATGCTTAGAGATGCATATACTTAATAGAGTAGACTTGTATGACCTAAGTGAGCTTTTGAGCCCTGTACTTCAATTCTTGAGTGTTAACATTACTCTAATATTTTCTTGTCATATAAAGTCGTTGTGATCTCATTATTCTTTCTTTTGATTAAGTACTTGGAATATAATTGTGAATCAATGAGCTAGAACTTCTCTCTTAATCTATTCAAAGCATGGATATAACTACATGAATCTTAGGAAATGATAGTAGGCCTTGTTTGTTTTAACCCATAACCTAAGGCCTACCCTGTGTTATAACCCTAGTCAAACATTTTGAGCCTAATGACCTTTTCTTTGTTCACCCCTATACCAAACCCTAAGTTTGGGGGAGTTTCACTCCTCTACCCGTTTACCTTACCTATGAATTTGCATGGAGTTGGTGAAAATGTGAGGTTGAAAAGAAATGTCTATGCGTAGCTTGATGTAAAAGGAAAATGAATTGTGCTTAAGAGTGTTTGTCGTTCCCTTTCAAAAAAATAAAAATAAAAATAAAAATCAAAGGGAAGGGACGATTTCAAAAGATGGAAGTGGAAAGGTGTTCGAATTTGAGCTATGAGTACAAATTATGCAAGGAACGCCTCCATTATTGTTTGGTGCAAATCCATAGTCTGTAGCCCTTTGTTATCCGTTTCATTTCAATACCCTATCCTAACCTAAGCCTCCATTACAACCCTATTAAAGCCCCTACTTGATCTTGGGAGAATTGTAGTTCATTATGTGGAGTCTAGATAAAAGG
>QANW01010992.1:37013-50061 GCA_003254865.1 Dryas drummondii | reverse complement strand
AAGATAAGAGTCATGTACAACACTCGCGAAATGAAGGACAAGGTTCAAAACTTCACATGGGTCACATAAGTCTACTCTAAGATGCAATGAATCACTNCAAGTAAGTTCTAAAGATTCAATTCCATCATTAGGGTGGAATGAATTTTAGAAAATTGCATTTTGATGTGGGATTTGACTCCCTATAAAAACAAACACACAAAAGACTCAAATCACTTTAAAAACAATGTTGCAACAAAGTTCTAAAGATTCAATTCCATCATTAGGGTGGAATTTTAGAAAATNCTAAAGATTCAATTCCATCATTAGGGTGGAATGAATTTTAGAAAATTGCATTTTGATGTGGGATTTGACTCCCTAAGTTTAAAAACAAAAGAAACAAAACCTTTTTTTTTTTTTTCTGAAAAAAAATGCCCTAGAGGACCGGACTTCTAAAACCAAAACAAAATTTTTTTTTTTTTTTCAAAANTTTTACAAAATTTAAAAACTAAAAACCTAATAAACAAGCTACGACACCATTGCTTTCCCCCCAAACTTAAATGATACATTGCCCTCAATGTATACAAAATGAATGCATGAATGCTCAAAATAAGCAATAGGGAAATTGCAATTATTCAAAACCAAATAAACACACAAATGAAATAAGAATGGTCAAATGAAACAAGAATAGAGGAATTGTTTACTTGCGGATGCAAGTTTGGACACTCCAAGTGTAGGCGCGGCCTCCTTGGTCTTTATTGATCTCTTGGATTCTTGAAAAAGCTTGGGTTGCCTCCCAATCAGCGCTTAATTTACTGTCTTTCAGCCTGACATTGCCATTCCTCTACTTGCGTCTTCTCTTCCTCTTTCTCCCATTGTTGCTCTCAATATCTACAAAAGCAAACACAAAATCAGTAGAGAATATGCTTGTAAAGTCACGGCATTTATTTAAACTAAAAACTAACCAAAAACAAATCTAACTAATATATCCTAATTCTAATGATTAATCAAATCAATTCATTGATATTAGACACCATTCCCCGGCAACGGCGCCAAAAATTTGTTGAATGTTTTCTTAGAACAAAATAAACATCTATTTCATTCCAAGTATACTCGCAAGTGCACGAATCGCATCAGTAGCAAAGCGTACAAGCACGAGGTCGATCCCACAAAGAATGGTTAATACACAACAAATCAATTCAATTAATCAATAGAATAACTAAATGGGGGGTTTTGGAAGATGGAAACACACGCACACATCACCACACGCACACACCCTTTATTCTATCTTGCAATGTTAAGTTTTCAGTTTCAAATCAGATAAGCATGCAATAACCATCCAAGGCTAATGACAGTTAATTTGAACACAACATATTAAAGTTTGACTGCTAAAAAGGTTTGGCTAGTTACTTTCGAACAATTGTTCTCTTAGTGAATAAACTAAGAGCTTCTTGGGCCTTCCTTAGCCAGTTAACCTACATGTTCCCTAGTTCAAGCTAAGGCAGCTGTTACCCATGCAGGAGTCATTAAGTTTTATGAGAACGTCAAACATGCACAACATATAAGCTTTGACTATTTCCATATCGAGGTCGCCCAACCCCACTACCAAGAATAATCCCTTATTCCCTTGTTACTTGTGGTTTAGTGTCTTTGACTATTTCACAGCTAAACCTAACAATTAAACTAGATGCAATTACCCTAAGGTGGCCAGTCAAAGGATGCAAACAACTAGTGACGGGTTCTAATAGATAGTGGAAATTTAATACGTGCAAACATCAAACTAACAGACCAAGAGACGGATAAACGATTTGTTAAAGCATGCAAATCCAATAATCAACCTACAACTAACATGCAAGATAGAATAAATAAACCTACATAATTAAAATAGAAAAGAAAATCATAATAATATACATAAATTCCCAATGCATGATGGAAAGCAAACTAATTAAACAAAACAATTAAAACTAAAATCAAACAAAAGAAATAAGAATTCCAAAACAAAAATAGAAGAACATCCCTAGAGAGTGGCAGTGGCGGCGGCACAAGGTGGCAGCAGCGGCGGCACAAGGTGGCAGCAGCTCGACTTCTTCCTCCTTCTTCGGTTCAGCAGAAAATAAAGAAAGAGAGATGATGGTGGCTGCGGCAAGGGAAGAGAAATAATGGGGGCTGCTAGGGTTCCTAGGGTGCGTGAGAAAAGAAAAAGAAAGAAAGGAGGCTAGGGTGTGCGGCAAGAAGAGAGAGAGACTAGGCTAGGGTTTCTGAAATTTCAGAGAGGAGATCCTTTGAGTTATAAAGATGTATTTATAGAGGAGAGTGGGGCTGAGATTTCTCTTTCTCTTCAATGTGGGATAAGTGCATTACTTGCACACCAAGACTTATAATTTTCGGCCAAACATGGGCCTTGGGCTGATTTGGGCTCTTTTTGGGCGTAACTCCGTTTTCAGCTCGCGGAACTGCTGCGCTACCTCCACTAAAATGACCATATCTTGAGCTAGAAAACTCGGAATCGAAATCCGTAAAATTCCCTGCGAAGCTAACATCCGTATATTTCTAACCATATATGGCATGCTACCTGATTTGTTCTGGAGAATTACAGAATTGCTGTCGAAATTGGTGCACTATTTTCCAGGGTTTTGACTTCTTTTTCAACTAGGATTTTTTGGGCTTTCTCTTTGTAGGCGTGATGGGCTAGGGTTTCCTTTAAAAGAACATGGGCTGGCTGCAACAAGCAAGTGGCGTGATGGGCTTTAGGGATGCATGGCTTGGGCTCTAGAGTTGTCGCATGGCTTGCATGGCATGCGCATGCATGCATCGGCTGCCACCTCACCATTCTTGTGGATTTCGACTTCACCTAGGCCCAAAGCCCAATTGTGGATTTCGACTTCTTGTGGATTTCGACTTCACCTAGGACCCTTTGCCGCAAGCCCTAGCTCACCCCAGCCGTGAGCCAATTGCTTGTGGAGGTTGCCTTCTCTCTTGCCTTGCCGCAGCCCTCTCACTTGGTTTCTTTAATTTTTCTTCTAGTTTTCTGATTCCATGTTGGTTTATGTTTCTGAATTAATTATCTTGTGACTCTGAATTTATTTAATTGAGTTTCTAAATTTCATTAGTTATAGCTTTGGTTCTGATTTTATTTAGTTTTTTATGTTCATGCAATTTAATTTATGCAATCTGATTTAGTTGTTTAGTTGTGCCTTTAATTTTGTATTTTTGATTTCAATTAGTGTAAGCCTTTAAATTCATTAACTTTGCGTTTCTGATTTCCTTTTACAAGCATAAATTGGGATTTTGTTTTATTTCTTGCTGTTTTGTTTTTATTTATTTAATTTAATTATGTAGTTTAGTTATTCTATCTTACATGTTAGTCGTAGGTCGATTAATGGATTTGCATGTTCTAACAAATCGTTTATCCGTCTCTTGGTCTGTTAGTTTGATGTTTGCACATATTAAATTTCCACTATCTATTAGAACCCCCGTCACTAGTTGTTTGCATCCTTTGACTGGCCACCTTAGGGTAATTGCATCTAGTTTATTTGTTAGGTTTAGCTGTGAAATAGTCAAAGACACTAAACCACAAGTAACAAGGGAATAAGGGATTATTCTTGGTAGTGGGGTTGGGCGACCTCTATAAGGAAATAGTCAAAGCTTATATGTTGTGCATGTTTGACGTTCTCATAAAACTTAATGACTCCTGCATGGGTAACAGCTGCCTTAGCTTGAACTAGGGAACATGTAGGTTAACTGACTAAGGAAGGCCCAAGAAGCTCTTAGTTTATGCATTAGGAGAACAATGGCGAGNACGTCAAACTTAGCGCTTCTTGGGAGGCAACCCAAGTGATGGAGGAAAAGAAGTTTGGGGGAGGTGTGTGTGCTTGTCGACCTAATCGCGTCAAAGGGAAGTCCTAACCCTACTCTTTCTATGTTTTACTCGTTTGTTCTGATTTCTCCCATGCTTTTATGTTCATTGCATGATTTTATTATTTAAAACATTGGAGACAATGTTTCATTTAAGTTTGGGGGGAAAGGCAATTTCATTCATTTTTGTTTTTAGATTTCTAGGGTTTCTTTTTAAAAAAAAAAAAATAATAATAATAAAATAAATAAATAAATAAATAAATAAATTTAGTTTTGTTTTCAATTAGGGTGACAACCCCATATCAAAATGCAATCATCTAAGTGTCATTACATCTTGGTAAGGTCATTGATCCTTAGAACTTTATTGCAACATTGTTTTTAAAACAAAGTTTTTGAGTCTTTTAGTTTTAGAGTCCCCAACAAGTCGATGAATTGTTTATAGCCATTGAAAAGCATGTTTAGCATTCATTATATAGGTTATGTGTTCTTGTTTTTCTAATGTTGTTTCATAACCTATTTCATGATTCTTTGTAATTAAGCCTTGTTTTCATAAGCTTAAGTTGTGATTTGCATGACTAGAGATACATATACATGATAGAGGAGACTTATATGACCTAAGTGAGCTATTGAGCCTTGTACTTCAATTCTTGAGTGTGTTTATACTTACTCCAATCCTTTCTTGTCATTTAAGTCGTTGTTTGATCTCATTATCATTCTTTTGTTCAAATGCTTGAAATGCACCTGATTTGAATCATTGAACTAGAACTTCTCTCTTACTCTATGCAAAACATGTCTATTACTACATGGATCTTAGGAGATGATTTTAGGCCTTGTTTGTGTTACCTAGAGCCAAAAGCCAACCCTTTGTATTTTATCCCTAGTAACCCCATTGAGCCTATAGCCTTTTCTTTGTAAACCACATTATATACCTAACCCTAATTTTGGGGGAGTTACACGCCTACCCTGTTTACCTTTTATCTCTGGTTTTGTCTTAATTTTATGGATTTGAGGTTGAAAATAAATGTGAAATATAGCTTGAAAGCAAAAGAAAAAGAAATGTGCTGAAAAGAGTGTATTCCGTACTCAAGAGAAAGTGAAAAAGAAGAGTTTCGAAAAAAAAAAAAAAAAAGAGAAAGAAGGGACGGTTTCAAAAGAAAAGAAAAATGATGATGAAAGGTACTCAAATGTCCAAAACTCAAGCTATGAAGTGCAAGTATGCAAGGTATGCCTGTAAAGTGTTATTCTGTGTTGCAAAACCATAGTTTGTAGCCTTTGTATTATCCTTTCATTTCAATATCTTATCCTTACCACAAGCCTACGTACAACCTTAGTAAAGTCCTATTTGATTTTAAGGGAAATGTAGTTCCTAATGTGGAGTCTAGATGAAAGAGAAGACTATGGTGATTGATTCTATTTCAAGTTTTTGATATTCCTTTCATGAGATCATTGCTTTCTTTCTAAATGTGCCTTTCTTTCATGCCAATATGTGAGCTATTTGTTTTTGTTTACATAAATTCTCTCACATATAATTTTGAGTGCACAATTCAACCCAATTTCTGAGTGCTTTATTGTTGAGGGTATGCCTTAGTGAGGATTGGAGTTCAATCTATGCTGTTTATGTTAATTTAGTCTTGTTTATCTAACACTTGGGTTTATGTCAAGGATGGGCTATATGTACAATAGAGGAGTGAAGTATGTTGTTGAAGCATTATTAGAATTAGAAGATTAAATAACCTATATACCTTGCTTTGCTATGATTATTGGTGGCAAATCTCATGAAATCATTTGTTGGGAAAGTTTGTTGGGTTTAGTTGAGTCAGTTTTGAGTCTTTTCTTTATTTTGTTTGCTCGAGGTCTAGCAAAGTCTAAGTTTAGGAGTGTGTTGAGTGTCCAAATTGCATCATTTTATGATGCTAATTCCCTAACCTAGAGTGCAAGAACTCGATATTTTAGGTCTTGTTAGTTTGTTTTAGTGTTTTGTAGGTTAAATGAAGCAATGATGGAGAAAGAAGCTAAATGAGGCTATTTTGAGCTAAAAATGGAAAAAATGAGAAAAAAAATCTTGAGGGAATCTTCTCGAAGGATCTGGAATCTGGAAGGAATCTTTGAAGAATCTCAGATAGAATCTTTTGGGGAATCTTTTTGGTCAAGGTTGACTTTTGGTCAAAGTCAAAGGTCAAAGGTCAAAGTCAATGGTCAACCATGCCACATCATCTCATGACATGGACCACCCATCCAGCCCATGCACTATGAGCCATGC
This sequence comes from Dryas drummondii, assembly GCA_003254865.1. Taxonomy (NCBI): domain Eukaryota; kingdom Viridiplantae; phylum Streptophyta; class Magnoliopsida; order Rosales; family Rosaceae; genus Dryas; species Dryas drummondii. The sequence goes on along the minus strand of QANW01010992.1, from coordinate 43,970 downwards.
ACATAACCCTAGCCCAAAGGACCAAGGCCATACGCCTATTGCTAGCCCAAATGGTGGAAGCCCAGGTTGTGTTATCTAAGAGTCCGCAAGCCCAAGGAATTCGCACCCACTCAGCTGATCCAAGGCCCAAATGAAAGGAATCCTTCATGCTCAAGGAAAATCTCACAAGATTCAGTCAAAGATCACAAGGAGTCCTAGTTGAAGAAAAAGTCAAAACCCTGGAAACTAGACACTAAATTTCGACAGTGATTCTGTATTTCTACAGATCGAATCAGATGTGATGCCATATATGGTTGGAAAGCTACGGATGTTAGCTTCGCAGGGAATTTTACGGATCTCGATTCCGAGGTGTGTAGCTCAAGATATGACTATTTTAGTGAGGGTAGCGCAGCAGTTCCGCGTACAGAAAAGTGGGTTCCGCCCAAAAAGAGCCCAAATCAGCCCAAGGCCCATGCTTGGCCGAAAATTACAAGTCTTGATGTGCAAGGAAAGTGTCAATCCCACATTGAAGAATGAGAGAAACCTCAGGCCCAGGGTGTTGAATGTGTTTTCTTATAACAATAAACAATTANNNNTACCTCATTCTAAGTTTACTCGCAAGTGCACGAATCGCATCAGTAGCAAAGCATACAAGCACGAGGTCGATCCCATAGGGAATGGTTAATATACAATAAATCAATACAATTAATCACTAGAATAACTAAATGGGGGGTTTTGGAAGATGGAAACACACGCACACATCACCACACGCACACACACTGTATTCTATCTTGCAATGTTAAGTTTTCAGTTTCAAATCAGATAAGCATGCAATAACCATCCAAGGCTAATGATAGTTAATTTGAACACAACATATTAAAGTTTGACAGCTAAAAAGGTTTGGCTAGTTACTTTCTCGCCATTGTTCTCCTAATGCATAAACTAAGAGCTTCTTGGGCCTTCCTTAGCCAGTTAACCTACATGTTCCCTATTTCAAGCTAAGGCAGCTGTTACCCATGCAGGAGTCATTAAGTTTTATGAGAACGTCAAACATGCACAACATATAAGCTTTGACTATTTCCTTATAGAGGTCGCCCAACCCCACTACCAAGAATAATCCCTTATTCCCTTGTTACTTGTAGTTTAGTGTCTTTGACTATTTCACAGCTAAACCTAACGGATAAACTAGATGCAATTACCCTAAGGTGGCCAGTCAAAGGATGCAAACAACTAGTGACGGGGGTTTTAATAGATAGTGGAAATTTAATACATGCAAACATCAAACTAACAGACCAAGAGACGGATAAACGATTTGTTAGAACATGCAAATCCATTAATCGACCTACGACTAACATGCAAGATAGAATAACAAACCTACATAATTAAATTAAATAAATAAAAACAAAACAGCAACAAATAAACAGAATCCCAATTCATTCTTGTAAAAGGAAATCAGAAACGCAAAGTTAATGAATTTAAAGGCTTACACTAATTGAAATCAGAAATACAAAATTAAAGGCACAACTAAACAACTAAATTAGATTGCATAAATTAAATTGCATGAACATAAACAACTAAATAAAATCAGAACCAAAGCTATAACTAATGAAATTTAGAAACTCAATTAAATAAATTCAGAGTCACAAGATAATTAATTCAGAAACATAAACTAATATGGAATCAGAAAACTAGAAGAAAAATTAAAGGAACCAAGTGAGAGGGCTGCGGCAAGGCAAGAGAGAAGGCAACCTCCACAAGCAATTGGCTCACGGCTGGGGTGAGCTAGGGCTTCCGGCAAAGGGTCCTCCTTCCTTGCTTTCACGCCACTCTTCTCTCTCTCTCACCCTTCGGCTAATCCTCACAAAAATAAAAGCTGAAACTAAAAACCTAAAACATAAAAATAAAACTAGGACAAGAGAGAATTTTCGGCTGGAGTGTGTAGGTGCAAAAAGTGATGATAGGGTTCTGAATGAAGGGGATTTATATAGAGGAGCATTCCTTGAGAGGCAAGGAGGAGAAACTTGCGGCTGCTAGGGTTTTCCTCTCCTAGTTGCTTGCGGCTTCAGCTAGGGTTAGCTGCATCAGGGACTTGCGGCATGGGCTGCTCCCATTGGGCTTAAGTGGCTCACGCCTAGCCTAGCTAGGGTCCCTCCCTTGCGCATGGGCTGCTGGTCTTGGGCTTTGGGCTTGCATGTTGGGCTTCCATGTTGGGCTTCAGTGGCTTGCACAAGATGGGCTAGGGTTTCACTCCATGGGCTTCCAGCTTGGGCTTGTCACCTTGGGCTTGCGCATGGCTCCTTGGCTGCTAGGGTTTGCATGGCATGCATGCGCATGCATGGGCTGCCATCTTCCTCCTTGCGTATGGCTTTTGGGCTGCTAGGGTTTGGGCCCATGCATGTGCATGCATGGCCCATCTTGGTTCGGCATCCCTAGGGCCCATGGGCCCTCCACTTTTGACTTGCCATTTTGCCCGTCATTTCCATTTGAATTCAAATTCATTTCTTCCCTCCATTCATTTCCATGGATGTCCACCACCTTCTGGAAGCTTCTGGAACCGTGAACAACATTTCCTGGTGCAACTAGGATTTCTTGAAAATGAGAGATTTCTTATCCATTTCGACTTCTCGTAATGACCATATAGCCCCTGGGGTCTCCTAGTGTCATTAGGACTCCTTTTCCTAGTTGGGTCAGGTTTCCTAGTTCAACCAGGATTTCCAATTCGAATCAGGATTTCACATTTCTGGCTCCGCAATGATGGTTCTGAATTTGATGTTTCCTAGTGTGACTAGGAATCCTCATTTGACCAGGATTTCTGCACTTTTCCTGCTTTGACCAGGATTTCACTCGTTTTCCTGGTTTGACCAGGAAATGTCCCAAAATGGCTCCATTTGCTTCTTTTTTTCATTTCTGCTTAATTTGACCTGAAAATACAAAAACAAGACAAGAAACACAAAATATCGAGTTCTAACACTCTAGGTTAAGGAATTAGTATCATAAAGTGATGCAAAATGCACACTCATCACACCCCCAAACTTAGATTTTGCTAGTCCTCGAGCAAATAAAGGAAAGAAAAGACTCAAGACTGACTCTAACATCCCAACAACTGAATTCATGTGCACAACCATTAATCACATAGTGAAGCAAGGCATATAAATTGTATTCTCCAAATTCTAATAACATTTCAAATAACATACCTCGCTCCTCTATTGTCATATAGGCCATCCTTGACACAAATCCAAGTATTAGACAAACAAAACTAAATTAATACATACATAATAGATTCAACTCCAATCCTCACTATGGCATACTCTACATGATAAACACTCAAGAATTGGGTTGATATGTGCGCTCAAAAGTATATGTGAGAGGAAATATGTAACAAAAACAATTAGCACACATATGCACATTTTAGAAAGAATACTGAACTCATGAAAGGAATCCAAATTCTTGAAATAGAATCAATAACCATAGGCTCCCTTCTTAAATAGACTCCACATAAGTATAATACACACCTCTTGAGATCAGCTAGGGCTTTAATAGGGTTATAATGAAGGCTTAGGCTAGGATAGGGTATTGAAATGAAACGGAAACACAAAGGGCTAAATTCATGGAATTGCAAGCATCTATAGAACATTCTGAGGTACACTTGCTTCTTTGCACTTCATAGCTCAATTTGACTCTTTTTGCTCACTTTTTCCTTCTTTTGAAACCGTCCCATTTTTTTTTTTATTTCTTTTCTTTTTCTTTTCTTTGGGCACGGCATACATACTTTTCTAACACATTTTTGTATAATCTATGCATTTTCACTTCTTTTTCACCTCAATCAACATATAAGCAACTTGCAATACCATAAAAAGGGTAAAACGGGTAAAAGGGGTGTAGCACCCCCAAACTTAGGGTTTGGTATGGGGTAACAAAGAAAACGGCTTAAAAGGCTCAAAATGGGTAACTAAGGATAAAACATGTAATGGGTAGGCTTTTCAGGCTATGGGGTACACAAACAGGGCCTAAATTCATTTCTCAAGAGTTATGCAAATACGACATGCTTTGTGTACACAAGAAAAGAGTTCTAGCTCATTGATTCAAGATTATGCATATTCCAAGCAAATGACCAAATGAAAGATAATGAGATCAAAACAACGACTTATATGACAATGATAGAATCAGAGTGGCGCGCAACACTCAAGAATTGAAGAACAGGGCTCAAAAGCTCACTTAGGTCATGCAAGTCTACTCTATTATGCATATAATCATTAGTAATGCTAATCACAACCTAAATTCATATCAACAAGGCCAAATGACATAGAATTGCAAGATATGTTATGGAACACTATTAGAATGAAAAGAACACCAAATATACACACAATACTAAAACATGCTCATAACAATCATGCACACTCAAATCAATTAGTTGGGGACTCAAAACGACCTGAAACAACCAAAATGACTCAAAAACTTTTTGTTTTTAAAACAATGTCGCACACTTCAAAAGAATCACATCCATCACTAAGGTGAATGAGTTCTAATGAAAACGTGCATTTTGATGTGGGTTTCGACACGCTAAGTTTAAAAGAAAAAGTTTTTTCCTAACCTAAAAACACCGAAAAACACTAAAAACGAAATTTTTTTTTTTCTTCTTTTTCTAAAAACACTTAAAAACACTTAAAACACCCTAAACACTTTTTCTAACCTAAAAACACTAACAAGTGACAATTGCCTTTCCCCCCACACTTAAATGATACATTGCCCTCAATGTACAGGAAATAAATGCAAGAATGATCAAATTAAGCGAAACGGGAAATTACAAATATCCAAAACCACAAAAACACACCGAAATGAAACAATTGTCTTATGAAGCAAAATAAAGAAACTGTTTACTTGCGTACGCAAGCATGGACACTCCAAGGGTAGGCGCGGCCTCCTTGGTCCTCAATGACTCCTCCTCCATTATTCGAAACTAAAAACTTGGGTTGCCTCCCAATCAGCGCTTGTTTTTGTGTCTTCAGCCTGACATTGCCATCTCCTTTACTTGCGTCCTTTCCTCTTCCTCTTGCCATTACTACTCTCGGCATTCCCTAGGAACGAACTGAAGAAGCTCTCCATCTCGGACTTCTCCTCTCCATAAAAAGTGACCGCCTCGTTTTCTGGCATCTCGGAAGTGAGCACATACAGCTCTCGCTTGGTGTAGTACCGAATCGTCATGGCGCTCTCCAATGCTTTGTACTCCATGTTAGAGGTGCACAAAAATGGTCTCCCAAGAATAATAGAAACGTCACCCGGAAGTCTCGGCACATCTAGCACTATGAAATCAGAGGGGATTAGTAATTTACGACATTTAACCAAAACATCCACAAGCATCCCACAAGCTTTTTGGGCTGAAGAGTTGGCGAAGCGAATGTCCACATCAAATGGTTGCAAATCAGCCTCCTTGAATCCAAGTCTCTCGAACACACCCAGCGGCATAACATTGATAGCTGACCCATTGTCAACTAAGGAATTGGTGATCTTATGCTCCCCTATGCTGCATGGTATGACTAACGAACCTGGATCCTTCTTCTTGCTTGGAAAAGATGCAAAGAGATAACCACAAATCTCCCTAGGAACGTTGTGACTATGCCCTTGCTCCTCAACCTTCTTCTCAATAGACTTCAATTCCCTCATGGTTGCTGAAAATTTGGTGATGTCAATGTCCGGAATGAGGGGAATCACACGTGTATCAGCTTTCTCCTCTATCATTTCCGGATCCTCCTCTTCCTCACTATCACTGATCTCAATCACTTCCTTCACCTCCTTAGTCTTGACCACTCTAACTCTTTTTCTTGGAGTAGTCCTCAAAATAGCATTTACATGCTCCTCATTCTTCGGGTTGACGATGGGCTGACTTGGCAATTTCCCCTTCGGTTGAGTGGGCAGCGAGGGTGCTGAAAAGTGACTCATGGGCTGCGGCACATTCTCATTTGCTTCAGCCATTTCGACGCTTCCAATATCCTCACTACTCGAATCTGATGCGTGATGAGTGTGCATTTTGCATCACTTTATGATACTAATTCCGTAACCTAGAGTGTTAGAACTCGTTATTTTGTGTTTCTTGTCTTGTTTTTGTATTTTTAGGTTAAATGAAGCAGAAATGAGAAAAAGAAGGAAATGGAGCCATTTTGGGACATTTCCTGGTCAAACCAGGAAAACGAGGGAAATCCTGTTCAAACCAGGAAAAGTGCAGAAATCCTAGTCAAATGAGGATTCCTAGTCACACTAGGAAACATCAAGTCCAGAACCATCATTGCGGAGCCAGAAATGTGAAATCCTGATTCGAACAGGAAATCCTGGTTGAACTAGGAAACCTAACCCAACTAGGGAAAGGAGTCCTAATGACACTAGGAGACCCCAGGGGCAATATGGTCATTACAAGAAGTCGAAATGGATAAGGAATCTCTCATTTCCAAGAAATCCTAGTTGCACCAAGAAATGTTTTTCAAGGTTCCAGAAGCTTCCAGAAGGTGGTGGACATCCATGGAAATGAATGGAGGGAAGAAATGAATTTGAATTCAAATAGGAATGAGGGGCAAAATGGGAAGTCAAAAGTGGAAGGCCCATGGGCCCTAGGGATGCCGAACCAAGTGGGCCATGCATGCACATGCATGGGCCCAAACCCTAGTAGCCCAAAAGCCACACGCAAGGAGGTAGATGGCAGCCATGCATGCGCATGCATGCCATGCAAACCCTAGCAAGACAAAGGGCCATGCGCAAGCCCAAGGTGACAAGCCCAAGGTGGAAGCCCATGGAGTGAAACCCTAGCCCATCTTGTGCAAGCTACTGAAGCCCAACATGGAAGCCCAACATGCAAGCCCAAAGCCCAAGACAACCAGCCCATGCGCCAAGGAGGGACCCTAGCTAGGCTAGGCGTGAGCCACTCAAGCCCATAAGGGAGCAGCCCATCACGCCAAGGCCTGATCAGCTAGCCCAAGCTGAAGCCGCAAG
>QANW01010992.1:17691-35707 GCA_003254865.1 Dryas drummondii | reverse complement strand
TGTGTTTTCTTAGAACAAAATAAACAATTACCTCATTCTAAGTTTACTCGCAAGTGCACGAATCGCATCAGTAGCAAGGCGTACAAGCACGAGGTCGATCCCACAGGGAATGGTTAATATACAATAAATCAATACAATTAATCACTAGAATAACTAAATGGGTGTGTTTTGGAAGATGGAAACACACGCACACATCACCACACGCACACACGCACACATCAGTAGCAAGGCGTATAAGCACGAGGTCGATCCCACAGGGAATGGTTAATATACAATAAATCAATACAATTAATCACTAGAATAACTAAATGGGTGTGTTTTGGAAGATGGAAACACACGCACACATCACCACACGCACACACACTTTATTCTATCTTGCAATGTTAAGTTTTCAGTTTCAAATCAGATAAGCATGCAATAACCATCCAAGGCTAATGACAGTTAATTTGAACACAACATATTAAAGTTTGACAGCTAAAAAGGTTTGGCTAGTTACTTTCTCGCCATTGTTCTCCTAATGCATAAACTAAGAGCTTCTTGGGCCTTCCTTAGCTAGTTAACCTACATGTTCCCTAGTTCAAGCTAAGGTAGCTGTTACCCATGCAGGAGTCATTAAGTTTTATAAGAACGTCAAACATGCACAACATATAAGCTTTGACTATTTCCTTATAGAGGTCGCCCAACCCCACTACCAAGAATAATCCCTTATTCCCTTGTTACTTGTGGTTTAGTGTCTTTGACTATTTCACAGCTAAACCTAACGGATAAACTAGATGCAATTACCCTAAGGTGGCCAGTCAAAGGATGCAAACAACTAGTGACGGGGGTGTTAATAGATAGTGGAAATTTAATACATGCAAACATCAAACTAACAAACCAAGAGACGGATAAACGATTTGTTAGAACATGCAAATCCATTAATCAACCTACGACTAACATGCAAGATAGAATAACTAAACTACATAATTAAATTAAATAAATAAAAACAAAACAGCAACAAATAAACAAAATCCCAATTCATGCTTGTAAAAGGAAATCAGAAACGCAAAGTTAATGAATTTAAAGGCTTACACTAATTGAAATCAGAAATACAAAATTAAAGGCACAACTAAACAACTAAATTAGATTGCATAAATTAAATTGCATGAACATAAACAACTAAATAAAATCAGAACCAAAGCTATAACTAATGAAATTTAGAAACTCAATTAAATAAATTCAGAGTCACAAGATAATTAATTCAGAAACATAAACTAATATGGAATCAGAAAACTAGAAGAAAAATTAAAGAAACCAAGTGAGAGGGCTGCGGCAAGGCAAGAGAGAAGGCAACCTCCACAAGCAATTGGCTCACGGCTGGGGTGAGCTAGGGCTTGCGGCAAAGGGTCCTCCTTCCTTGCTTTCACGCCACTCTTCTCTCTCTCTCACCCTTCGGCTAATCCTCACAAAAATAAAAGCTGAAACTAAAAACCTAAAACAGAAAAATAAAACTAGGATAAGAGAGAATTTTCGGCTGGAGTGTGTAGGTGCAAAAAGTGATGATAGGGTTCTGAATTAAGGGGATTTATATAGAGGAGCATTCCTTGAGAGGCAAGGAGGAGAAAATTGCGGCTGCTAGGGTTTTCCTCTCCTAGTTGCTTGCGGCTTCAGCTAGGGTTAGCTGCATCAGGGCCTTGCGGCATGGGCTGCTCCCTTTGGGCTTAAGTGGCTCACGCCTAGCCTAGCTAGGGTCCCTCCCTTGCGCATGGGCTGCTGGTCTTGGGCTTTGGGCTTGCATTGTGGGCTTCCATGTTGGGCTTCAGTGGCTTGCACAAGATGGGATAGGGTTTCACTCCATGGGCTTCCACCATGGGCTTGTCACCTTGGGCTTGCGCATGGCTCCTTGGCTGCTAGGGTTTGCATGGCATGCATGCGTATGCATGGGCTGCCATCTTCCTCCTTGCGTATGGCTTTTGGGCTGCTAGGGTTTGGGCCCATGCATGTGCATGCATGGCCCATCTTGGTTCGGCATCCCTAGGGCACATGGGCCCTCCACTTTTGACTTCCCATTTTGCCCCTCATTTCCATTTGAATTCAAATTCATTTCTTCCCTCCATTCATTTCCATGGATGTCCACCACCTTCTGGAAGCTTCTAGAACCTTGAACAACATTTCCTGGTGCAACTAGGATTTCTTGAAAATGAGAGATTCCTTATCCATTTCGACTTCTCGTAATAACCATATCGCCCCTGGGGTCTCCTAGTGTCATTAGGACTCCTTTCCCTAGTTGGGTCAGGTTTCCTAGTTCAACCAGGATTTCCTATTCGAATCAGGATTTCACATTTCTGGCTCTGCAATGATGGCTCTGGACTTGATGTTTCCTAGTGTGACTAGCAATCCTCATTTGACTAGGATTTTTGCACTTTTCCTGGTTTGACCAGGATTTCACTCGTTTTCCTGGTTTGACCGGGAAATGTCCCAAAATGGCTCCATTTGCTTCTTTTTCTCATTTCTGCTTCATTTGACCTGAAAATACAAAAACAAGACAAGAAACACAAAATATCGAGTTCTAACACTCTAGGTTAAGGAATTAGTATCATAAAGTGATGCAAAATGCACACTCATCACAGGGTTCCCTATAAATAGACCTCTCTCCTTCATAAGGGAGGGACTTCTTGAAGATGCTCTCTTCTTTCTCTTAATTTCTCTCTTTTGCTGCAAAACCCTAGCCACCTTTTGTTTTATTTTCAAGCAAGCCTCCAGCCCCCATCTTTGTCTTTGCCGAAACCCTAGAGGAGAAGAAGGTTCCTTTGCCGCAGCCCCTAAGTCGTCGCCCAAGGGTGGAGCCACCTCCACTTTGCTGCCGTGGCCTCTCCTTCTCTCTTCCATCGGTTTCATCAGTTTTTAATTATGTTTTGTTTTGTTTTTACTTTAGTTATGAGTAGCTAAACTTCTAGCTAGGGCTAGGATGAAGCTCTAACTATGTTATTTACGTTTGTCATGGATTATTGAGTTTTTAATTGCAATTTATGTTGATAAATCTTGGACCTCTGCTTTAATTGATTTTAGTTGTATTACATCTTTGATTGATCACCTTAGGTTGTATGCATCTAGAATTTGTTATGGAATTGGGGGGTGATAATCAAGCCATCTGTTTCAATAGGTAACAAAGAGATATCCTAAGAACTTATCTTTGAGGGAAGAGATCATAGATGCTCTTAAGAGGGTCTATGTGTTTGTCGTTCTCACATAATCATAATGACTCTTGCATGGTTAACAGCTTAGGTAGACGATAATCAACCTATCTAGGAACATGTGGGTTAACTAAGTTAGTAAAAGATAATCAATCTACTAATTTATGCATTAGGAGGACAATAGTTAGGTGAGTTTAATATTTTAATTTGTTTACTTTTCATGATTATTGATCATTATTCTCAAAACCAATCTGAAACCCCATTATTGTGTGTGTGAGTTGGTGTTTGATTTAATTTAATTTAATTGAGTTAGTAATCACAACATTAATACAATTCCTTGAGGGATCGACCTCGTATTTGCAAGCTTTGCTACCCCGCGATTCGTGCACTTGCGAGTTAACTTAGAACTAGAAAAAAGTTAATTAAATTGCTCTAGGAAAACAACAACAATAGGGGAGTATCAGATTGAGAGGGCCTTAATTGACAATGGCTCAGCTATCAATGTTATGCCGCTGGTGGTGTTCAAGAAGCTTAGGTTGGTGGAAGCCGATTTGCACCCGTTTGAGTCTAACATTCGCTTCGCCAACTCTTCTGTCGAAAAAGCCCTCAGTAAGCTTGTTGAAGCTTTGGTTAGATGTCGAAATTGACTAATTCCCTCCGATTTCATAGTGCTAGATGTTCCAAGACTTCCTGGAGACGTGTCCATCCTTCTTGGGAGGCCATTCTTGTGTACCACTAACATGGAGTACAAGGCAATGGAGTGCTTAATGAAGATCCTCCACAACACCAAGCAAGAGGTGTACCGACTCACTTCCGAGCCTCCGCAATGCGAGGATATCACCTATTATGGAGATGAGAAGAAGGAGATGGAAAAGCTCCTCAAACCGTTCTTGGGGGATGTCGAGAGTAGCAATGGGAAGAAGAAGAAGAAAGGACGCAAGTAGAGGAGTGGCAATGTCAGGCTGAAGTCAGAAAACCAAGCGCTTATTGGGAGGCAACCTAAGTTTTTATTTTCAAGAATCTAGAAGAAGCCGTTGAAAACCAAGGAGGCCGCGCTTACCTGTGGAGTGTCCACACTTGCGTGCGCAAGTAAACAATTTCCTTATTTTTGCTTCATAAGACAATTTTTATTTTAGTTGTGTGTTTATTTTGTTTTGGATAGTTGTAATTTCCCTTTTTACTTATTTTAAGCATTCATGCTTTTATTTCTTATACATTGAGGGCAATGTATCATTTAAGTTTGGGGGAAAAGACATTTGTTGTTTGTTTGTGTTTTTAGGTTAGAGAAAAAAAAATTTGTTTTATTTGGGGTTTTTAGGTTAGGAAAATTTTTTACTTTTGTTTTTCAACTTAAGGTATCAAACCCACATCAAAATGCACATTTTCTTTAGATTTCATCCACCTCAGTGATGGATTTGAATCTTTAGAAGTGTGCAACATTGTTTTAAAAACAAAGTTTTTGAGTCTTTTTGTTTGTTTTGGGTAGTTTTGAGTCCCTAACTAATTGATTTGATTGTGTATGATTCTTATGAGCATGTTTATTTTGTGTGTATATTTGGTGTTCTTTTCTTTCTAATAGTGTTCTATAACATATCTTGCAGTTCTATGTCATTTGGCCTTGTTGATATGAATCTAGGTTGTGATTTGCATGACTAATGATTTATATGCATGATAGAGTAGACTTGCATTAAGTGAGCTTTTGAGCCTTGTTCTTAAATTCTTGAGTGTTGCATGCCACTCTAATTGTTGATTGTTTTCTTAGAACAAAATAAACATGCATCTCATTCTAAGTATACTCGCAAGTGCACGAATCGCATCAGTAGCAAAGCATGCAAGCATGAGGTCGATCCCATAGGGAATGGTTAATACACAGCAAATCAATTCAATTAATCAATTAGAATAACTAAATGAGAGATTTAAGAAAATGGAAACACGCGCACACATCACCACGCGCACACATCACCACACGCACACATCACCACATCACCACTTGCAATGTTAAGTTTTCAGTTTCAAATCAGATATGCATACTCTAACTATCCAAGGCTAATGACAAATCAATTCGAACACAATGTATTAAAGTTTGACTGCTAAAAAGGTTTGATTAGTTACTTTCTCGCAATTGTTCTTCTAAGGCATATATTAAGAGCTTCTTAGGCTTCCCCTAATCAGTTAACTTACATGTTCCCTAAGAGCTTTGTTAGGCATACCCTAGGGCAACTGTGATCCATGTAAGAGTCATTAAAATCTATGAGAACGTCAAACATGCACAACATACAAGCCTTGATTATTTCCTTATAGAGGTCACCAATAACATTACCAAAAATAATCCCTTATTCCCTTGTTACTTCTGATTTAGTGTATTTGATTAATCCACAGCTAAACCTAACAAATAAACTAGATGCAATTATCCTAAGGTGATCAGTCAAAGGACGCAAACAACTAGTGATGGATTCAATTAGATAATGAGAATTTAATACATGCAAACATCAAATTAATTCATCAAGAGACGGATAAACGATTTGTTAAAGCATGGCAAATCTGAAAATTAACCTACAACTAACATGCAAGATAGAATAATAAACTACATAATTAAATAGAAAAGAAAATCTGAATAACATAAATAAATTCTCAATCCATGTTGGAAAGCAAAGTAATTAAACAAAACAATTAAAAACTAGAATTCCAAAAGAAAAACAAAGAGAGCATCCCTAGAGTGGCAGCAGCGGCTGCACAAGGTGGCAGCAGCGGCGGCACAAGGTGGCAGCAACAGCGGCACAATGTGGCACTAGCAAAATCTAAGTTTGGGGGTGTGATGAGTGTGCATTTTGCATCACTTTATGATACTAATTCCTTAACCTAGAGTGTTAGAACTCGATATTTTGTGTTTCTTGTCTTGTTTTTGTGTTTTCAGGTCAAATGAAGCAGAAATGAGAAAAAGAAGCAAATGGAGCCATTTTGGGACATTTCCTGGTCAAACCAGGAAAAGTGCTGAAATCCTAGTCAAATGAGGATTCCTAGTCACACTAGGAAACATCAAGTCCAGAACCATCATTGCAGAGCCAGAAATGAGAAATCCTAATTCGAACAGGAAATCCTTGTTGAACTAGGAAACCTAACCCAACTAGGGAAAGGAGTCCTAATGACACTAGGAGACCCCAGGGGCAATATAGTCATTACGAGAAGTCGAAATGGATAAGGAATCCTTCATTTTCAAGGAATCCGAGTTGCACTAGGAAGTTGGTCAAAGTCAACTCTACAAAGTCAAGGTTCCAGAAGCTTCTAGAAGGTGGTGGACATCCATGGAAATGAATTGAGGGAAGAAATGAATTTGAATTCAAATAGAAATGAGGGGGCAAAATGGGAAGTCAAAAGTCAAGGGCCCATGGACCTAAGGGATGCCGACCCAAGATGGGTCATGCATGCACATGCATGGGCCCAAACCCTAGCAGCCCAAAAGTCCATGCGTAAGGAGCAAGATGGCAGCCCATGCATGCGCATGCATGCAAACCCTAGCAGCCAAGAAGCCCATGCGCAAGCCCAAGATGCAAGCCCAAGATGGAAGCCCATGGAGTGAAACCCTAGCCCATCTTGTGCAAGCCACTTCAGCCCAACATGCAAGCCCAATGTACCATCAAGGCCCAAGACCAGCAGCCCATGTGCAAGGAGGGAAGCCCTAGCTGACTTGCATGAGTCACTTAAGCCTAAAGGGCCATGCCCTTGCCGCAAGCCCATGGTGTCTCTAACCCTAGCTGCTGCCGCAAGAAACCCTAGCCTTGCCTCACAAGGATTTCTCCTCTATTAATATATCTTATACCTTCAGACCTGAGGACCTCCTTCTGCTAGTTTTATTTTTCAGTTTTCATTAGTTTTAATTTTCAGAAGTTAGAGAGAGTGAGAGAGAGCCGAATTCAGAGGGACTTAGAGAGAGAAGGTGGCGTGACAAGTGAGAGAGAGAAGGACCAACTTGCTGCCGCAAGCCCTAGCTCACCTTGCTGTGAGTTCCTCCTGCTTGCTAGGTGCCTCCTTCTTCCTCTCTCCTTGCCGCAGCCACCCCAGTGTTTGCATCTCTGATTTTGTTTTCTTTTTCCTTCTAGTTTTCTATTTTATTGTTGGTTTATGCTACTGAAATTAATTAGTTTATGATTCTGAATTTCTTTTAGTGCATGGTTCTGATTTCATTTAATTTATGCAATTTAATTTAGTTGTTTAGTTTATGCCTTTAAGTTTGCTACGTTGTGTTTCTGATTTTATTGTTAAGAATGAATTGGGATTTTATTATTGTTGGTTGCTGTTTTATTTATTTAATTTAAGTATGTAGGTTAGTTATTCTATCTTGCATGTTAGTTGTAGGTTGATTAATGGATTCGTATGCTTTAACAAATCGTTTATCCGTCTCTTGGTCAGTTAGTTTGATGTTTGCATGTATTAAATTTCCACTATCTATTAGAACCCGTCACTACTTGTTTGCATCCTTTGACTAGCCACCTTAGGGTAATTGCATCTATTTTATTTGTTAGGTTTAGCTGTGAAATAGTCAAAGACACTAAACCACAAGTAACAAGTGAATAAGGGATTATTCTTGGTAGTGGGGTTGGGCGACCTTTGGAAGGAAATAGTCAAAGCTTATATGTTGTGCATGTTTGACGTTCTCATAAAACTTAATGACTTCTGCCTTGGTAACAGCTGCCTTAGCTTGAACTAGGGAACATGTAGGTTAACTGGCTAAGGAAGGCCCAAGAAGCTCTTAGTTTATGCATTAGGAGAACAATTGCGAGAAAGTAACTAGTCAAACCTTTTTAGCAGTCAAACTTTAATATGTTGTGTTCAAATTAACTGTCATTAGCCTTGGATGGTTATTGCATGCTTATCTGATTTGAAATTGAAAACTTAACATTGCAAGATAGAATAAAGGGTGTGTGCGTGTGTTCCATCTTTCCAAAACCCCCCATTTAGTTAGTTTAGTGATTAATTGCATTGATTTGTTGTTTATTAACCATTCCCTATGGGATCGACCTCATGCTTGTACGCTTTGCTACTGATGCGATTCGTACACTTGCGAGTATACTTAGAATGAGATAATTGTTTATTTTATTCTAAGAAAACACAATCAACATTAATATCCATAGTAGAGTAAATGGTATGCTAGTGGTGGATTCTGACCCCTAGTGTTTCTTTATTATAGTTTATCCAAATTCATTCAGTCGTTATTGATTATTCGAAACACAAACTTGGGTTGCCTCCCAATAAGCGCTTGTTTTTCTGTCTTCAGCCTGACATTGCCATCTCCTTTACTTGCGTCCTTTCCTTTTCCTCTTTTTGCCATTGCTACTCTCGGCACTCCCTAGGAACGAACTGAAGAAGCTCTCCATCGAAGGTGCTGAAAAATGGCTCAGGGGCTGCGGCATCATCTCATTTGCTTTAGCCATTTTGACACTCTCAGTCTCTTCACTACTCGAATCTGATGTTCTAGGTTGCGGGCTGACTTGTGATGTACCTAAAGCTTCGTTCTTGAGCCTCTCCAACCTATCAACAAGTTTTTGGCGCCGTTGCCGGGGAATGGTGTCTAATATCAAGGAATTGGTGTAATTAGTCATTAGAATTAGGTTATATTAGTTAGATTTCAGTTTTTGTTAATTTTTAGCTTTTAATAAATGCCATGCCTTAATTTGCATTTTTTCTACTGATTGTGTGTTTTTCTCTTGATTAGGTGTGTTTTATGAACCCTGAACTTGTTGCTAGGTTGGAGAGGCTCAAGAACGAAGCTTTAGGTACATCACAAGTCAGCCCGCAACCTAGAACATCAGATTCGAGTAGTGAAGAGACTGAGAGTGTCAAAATGGCTGAAGGAAATGAGATGATGCCGCAGCCCCTGAGCCATTTTTCAGCACCTTCGCTGCCCACTCAACCATCTTGCATTCGGTATGCAACCATAGCCACTGATTTCGAAATCAAGAGTGGTCAGATTCACTTGTTGCCGAGCTGCCATGGACTGAATGGGGAGGATCCGATCCACTTTTTGAAGGAGTTTTCCGGGGTTTGTGAAGCCGCACAATTGAGGGGCCTGAATGCCGATCAGTATCGTTTGAGGATGTTCCCTTTTGCGCTTAAGGACAAGGCAAAGAGGTGGTTGTATTCGCTGCCCAGTGGGTCCATTTCGACATGGGATGATCTTTCGAGCAAGTTCTTGAACAAGTTCTATTCCATTTCCAAGACAAATTCGATTCGGAAGGAGATCCTTGGATTTGTACAGAAAGCGGACGAGCCATTCCATGAGACTTGGGACAGATTTAATGAGTTACTTACTAGCTACCCACACCATAACCTATCTCCTTGGTATGTGATTTGTTGTTTTTATCAGGGATTATTGGAGAGAGACCAAGCCAAGGTGGATTCGGCATGTGGTGGTGCGTTTATGTCAAAAACGGAGGATGAGGCTACAGAATTGTTTGAGTCGCTTTCTTTGAGTTCTCAACAATGGGATTCCAATCGTGCAAGAGGAGGACCAAAGAGAGGGTTGTATGAGGTAGCTGATGTGCCGAACACCATGGAGGGACAGATTTTGGAAATCAAGACTATGGTGCAGAAGTTATCTTTGGCTCAAGAGAAGATGATGGGTATGCAAGAACAAGGAGGTTATGTGGAACACGTGAATCAGGTTGGGAATTATCCTAGGGTGCCATATGATCCTTTTTCTAACACTTATAACCCTGGATGGAAGAACAACCCTAATTTCAGGTGGAGCAACAACAATGGACAGCAAGCTAGTGGGAGCACCAACAAGCCATATGTGCACCCTAATGCCGAGAGGTCTAGTTTGGAAGACAAGATTGCTCAGATTGCTCAAAGCACCACTTCCCTTGCTCAGAGTACCAATGCCTTCATGAACCGTACCGAGCAGCAGATGCAAGCCAATTCGAAGGCTATTGCACACTTGGAGAGTCAAATGGGTCAGATTGCCACTACTTTGGATCAGAGAGAGAAGGGGAAATTGCCAAGCGAGCCCATCGTCAACCCAAAGAATGAGGAGCATGTAAATGCTATTTTGAGGACTACTCCAAGAAAAAGAGTTAGAGTGGTCAAGACTAAAGAGGTGATTGAGATCATGGATAGTGAGGAAGAGGAGGATCCGGAAATGATTGAGGAGAAAGCTGATACACGTGTGATTCCCCTCATTCCGGACATTGACCTCACCAAATTTCCAGCAACCATGAGGGAGTTGAAGTCTATTGAGAAGAAGGTTGAGGAGCAAGGGCATAGTCACAACGTTCCTAGGGAGATTTGTGGTTTTCTCTTTGCATCTTTTCCAAGCAAGAAGAGGGATACGGGCTCGTTGGTCATACCATGCAGCATAGGGGAGTATGAGATCGCCAATGCCTTAGTTGACAATGGCTCAGCTATTAATGTCATGCCGCTGGTTGTGTTCGAGAAGCTTGGATTTGTGGAGGCTGATTTGCAACCTTTTGATTTGGATATTCGCTTCGCCAACTCTTCAGTCGAGAAAGCCCGTGGTATGCTTGTGGATGTTTTGGTTAAATGTCGTAAATTACTATTCCCCTCTGATTTCATAGTGCTAGATGTGCCGAGACTTCCGGGCAACGTTTCTATTATTCTTGGGAGACCATTTTTGTGCACCTCTAACATGGAGTACAAAGCATTGGAGAGTACCATGAAGATTCGGCACTACACCAAGCAAGAGGTGTATTTGCTCACTTCCGAGATGCCAGAAAACGAGGAGATCACTTTTTATGGAGAAGAGAAGTCAGAGATGGAGAGCTTCTTCAGTTCGTTTTTAGGGAGTGCCGAGAGTAGCTGTGGCAAGAAGAAGAGGAAAGGACGCAAGGAAAGGAGAAGGCAATGTCAGGCTGAAGACAGAAAAACAAGCGCTTATTGGGAGGCAACCCAAGTTTTTGTTTCGAATAATGGACGAGGAGTCATCGAGGACCAAGGAGGCCGCGCCTACCCTTGGAGTGTCCACGCTTGCGTACGCAAGTAAACAGTTTCTTTATTTTGCTTCATAAGACAATTTTTCATTTTGGTGATTTTGGATATTTGCAATTTCCCATTTCGCTTAATTTGATCATTCTTGCATTTATTTCATATACATTGAGGGCAATGTATCATTTAAGTGTGGGGGGAAGGGCAATTGTCATTTGTTAGTGTTTTTAGGTTAGAACAAGTGTTTAGGGTGTTTTAAGTGTTTTTGAGTGTTTTTAGAAAAAGGAAAAAAAAATTTTCGTTTTTAGTGTTTTTAGGTGTTTTTAGGTTAGAAAAAAAAAACTTTTTCTTTTGTTTTTAAACTTAGGGTGTCAAAACCCACATCAAAATGCACGTTTTCATTAGATCTCATTCACCTTAGTGATGGATGTGATTCTGTAGAAGTGTGTGACATTGTTTTAAAAACAAAAAGTTTTTGAGTCATTTTGGTTGTTTCAGGTCGTTTTGAGTCCCCAACTAATTGATTTGAGTGTGCATGATTGTTATGAGCATGTTTTAGTATTGGGTATATATTTGGTGTTCTTTTCATTCTAATAGTGTTCCATAACATATCTTGCAATTCTATGTCCAAAGAAAAGAAAAAGAAAAGAAATCAAAGAAAAGAGATGGGACGGTTTCAAAAGAAAAATGAGCAAAAAGAGTTCAAATTGAGCTATGAAGTGCAAAGAAGCAAAGTGTACCTCAGAATGTTCTATTGATGCTTGCAATTCCATGAATTTAGCCCTTTGTGTTTCCTTTTCATTTCAATACCCTATCCTAGCCTAAGCCTTCATTATAACCCTATTAAAGCCCTAGCTGATCTTAAGAGGTGTGTATTATACTTATGTGGAGCCTATGGTTATTGATTTTATTTCAAAGCATTTGAATTCCTTTCATGAGATCAGTATTTCTTTCTAAAATGTGCCTTTATTTCATGTACATATGTGAGCTAATTATTTTTGTTACATATTTCCTCTCACATATACTTTTGAGTGCACATATCAACCCAATTCTTGAGTGTTTATCATTGAGAGTATGCCATAGTGAGGATTGGAGTTGAATCCATTATGTATGTATTGATTTAGTTTTGTTTGTCTAATACTTGGATTTGTGTCAAGGATGGCCTATATGACAATGGAGGAGCGAGGTATGTTATTTGAAATGTTATTAGAATTTGAAGAATACAATTTATATGCCTTGCTTTCCTATGTGATTAATGGTTGTGCGCATGAATTCAGTTGTTAGGATGTTGGAGTCAGTCTTGAGTCTTTTCTTTCTTTTATTTGCTCGACGACTAGCAAAATCTAAGTTTGGGGGTGTGATGAGTGTGCATTTTGCATCACTTTATGATACTAATTCCTTAACCTAGAGTGTTAGAACTCGATATGTTGTGTTTCTTGTCTTGTTTTTGTGTTTTCAGGTCAAATGAAGCAGAAATGAGAAAAAGAAGCAAATAGAGCCATTTTGGGACATTTCCTGGTCAAACCAGGAAAACGAGTGAAATCCTGGTCAAACCAGGAAATGTGCAGAAATCCTAGTCAAATGAGGATTCCTAGTCACACTAGGAAACATCAAGTCTAGAACCATCATTGCGGAGCCAGAAATGTGAAATCCTGATTCGAACAGGAAATCCTGGTTGAACTAGGAAACCTAACCCAACAAGGGAAAGGAGTCCTAATGACACTAGGAGAGCCCAGGGGCAATATGGTCATTACGAGAAGTCGAAATGGATACGGAATCTCTCATTTTCAAGGAATCCTAGTTGCACCAGGAAATGTTGGTCAAGGTTCCAGAAGCTTCCAGAAGGTGGTGGACATCCATGGAAATGAATGGAGGGAAGAAATGAATTTGAATTCAAATGGAAATGGGGGGCAAATTGGGAAGTCAAAAGTGGAGGGCCCATGGGCCCTAGGGATGCCGAACCAAGGTGGGCCATGTACGCACATGCATGGGCCCAAACCCTAGCAGCCCAAAGGCCATGCGCAAGGAGGAAGATGGCAGCCCATGCATGCGCAAGGAGGAAGATGGCAGCCCATGCATGCGCATGCATGCCATGCAAACCCTAGCAGCCAAGGAGCCATGCGCAAGCCCAAGGTGACAAGCCCAAGGTGGAAGCCCATGGAGTCAAACCCTAGCCCATCTTGTGCAAGCCACTGAAGCCCAACATGCATGCCCAAAGTCCAAGCCCAGCAGCCATGCGCAAGGGAGAGGGCCCTAGCTGACTTGCGTGAGTCACTTAAGCCCACAAGACAAAGCCTTGCCGCAAGCCCACATGCTCCTAACCCTAGCTGCTGCCACAAGAAACCCTAGCCTTGCCTCACAAGGATTTCTCCTCTATAAATATATCTTATACCTTCAGACCTTCAGACCCTTCTCCTAGTTTATTTTTCTATTTTCATTAGTTTACTTTCAGTTTTAGATTTCAGAAAAGTGAGAGAGAGCTAGCCGAAATTTAGAGAGAGAAAAGGGAGTGGCGTGGCAGCAAGGAAGGGGGACCCTTTGCCGCAAGCCCTAGCTCACCCTAGCCGTGAGCCAATTGCTTGTGGAGGTTACCTTTTCTCTTTGCCTTGCCGCAGCCCCTCTCACTTGGTTTCTTTAATTTTTCTTCTAGTTTTCTGATTCCATGTTAGTTTATGTTTCTGAATTAATTAGCTTGTGATTCTGAATTTATTTAATTAAGTTTCTGAATTTATTTAGTGCATGGTTCTGATTTCCTTTAGTTTATGCAATTTAATTTAATTGTTTAGTTTATGCTTTTAGTTTTGCGTTTCTGATTTCCTTTAGAAAGCATGAATTGGGATTTCATTTTTTATTGTTGCTGTCTCTTTTATTTATTTTATTTAATTATGTAGGTTAGTTATTCTATCTTGCATGTTAGTTGTAGGTTGATTAATGGATTTGCATGTTCTAACAAATCGTTTATCCGTCTCTTGGTCTGTTAGTTTGATGTTTGTTCGTATTAAATTTCCACTATCTATTAGAACCCCCGTCACTAGTTGTTTGCATCCTTTGACTGGCCACCTTAGGGTAATTGCATCTAGTTTATCTGTTAGGTTTAGCTGTGAAATAGTCAAAGACACTAAACCACAAGTAACAAGGGAATAAGGGATTATTCTTGGTAGTGGGGTTGGGCGACCTCTATAAGGAAATAGTCAAAGTTTATATGTTGTGCATGTTTGACGTTCTCATAAAACTTAATGACTCCTGCATGGGTAACAGCTGCCTTAGCTTGAACTAGGGAACATGTAGGTTAACTGGCTAAGGAAGTCCCAAGAAGCTCTTAGTTTATGCATTAGGAGAACAATGGCGAGAAAGTAACTAGCCAAACCTTTTTAGCTGTCAAACTTTAATATGTTGTGTTCAAATTAACTGTCATTAGCCTTGGATGGTTATTGCATGCTTATCTGATTTGAAACTGAAAATTAACATTGCAAGATAGAATAAAGTTTGTGTGCGTGTGGTGATGTGTGTGTGTGTTCCATCTTTTCAAAACCCCCCCATTTAGTTATTCTAGTGATTAATTGCATTGATTTATTGTATATTAACCATTCCCTGTGGGATCGACCTCGTGCTTGTACGCTTTGCTACTGATGCGATTCGTGCACTTGCGAGTAGTAAACTTAGAATGAGATAATTGTTTGTTTTGTTCTAAGAAAACACATCAACAGTTATTTAAAAGTTTTGTTATTTATTTACTAGTTTAGTCAAGTTTCAAAACCAATCAAAATCCCCCCTTTTGCGTGTGTGAGTTAGAGTTGAGTTAATTGAATTTAATTGAGTTAGTAATCATACACTAGTACAATTCCCTGTGGGATCGACCTCGTATTTGTAAGCTTTGCTACTCCGCGATTCGTGCACTTGCGAGTTAACCTAGAGCTCAGAAAAAGGTTATTTAATTTGTTCTAGGAAAACATACAACACATCCCTAGATGGAACTACCAAGCTCGGCAACTCGAATCTAGAATTGAAAAATCAATGTAAGCCTGAGTTTAAAAACAAAATACCGGGTTGGATCAAAATGCAAACTACGCAGCGGAATAAAATAAATCAAATACTCTGATTCAAAACTAACCCCTAAGATTACATAAATAAATAGTGACCTTGTACAACTGTATCGAATATTAATGAGCTGAAGTAAATACAAAACTCTTTACAAATAAAAGAGAAAAACCACTTCTGAATTACCAATTGCCACATCTCCTCAACGCTGCTTCCTCAGTCTTAGTTAACCTGCAAAACCAACCGCGGCACCGTTGAATGGTGCACCAGGTTAAAGAACAAACCCAGTAAGTTTTAGCAAGCTCGTATGGGTGAAACGACTCACACCCACAACCAAAAATAGACTGTGACTAAGAGTCACACACAAACAGGCATCTCCAACTGTTCCTGTTCTCAACGAGAATCAAAACTTACTACCAACTCAGCTAGAGTAAGAACTAAGCCAATAACAAGCATTTCCAACCATCATGCTTACTAAAGCGTTCATGTGCTTAACAAAGCACTAACCACCAAATAATCACAATGGCCGATCCAAATTGGCCAATCACCAACATCAACAATCTCACAACCGATCCAATGTAAAAATAAACTGGTAGAGAGAGTAACCATCTCTGATTATAAACCTGTCCAATTGCTACACATACTTCATGCACATTTGTATGATCTGGCAACAACCACGTACAATGGCCCACAGTAATGTCTGAGCTACTTTGCCACATCATACAATTACACTGGTATCTCAACCTACCCAATTCACTTGTTATTTTCAAGTTGTGTCAAACCACAATACTCTTGACATCCGGTACATTAATCTCAAATCCGATTAACTTAGTCATCACAAGATATTCTCAAATCACCATTAGGCAACTCCGCCTAACAAATCAATCCGGCAAACCAAATGCCTAATCAACAGCTATTAACCTCAATAGCTCGTATCACAAAACGGATACTAAAAACAACCTAGCACAATCCCATTAGGTTCTCACGCTCACAATTATCCTATTAAGCCAACAAGATTAAAATCATCCTCGAATCACAAACAGGCTTCCAATCCTAGAATTAAACCAAATTCTAGCACACAAGCAAATAATTGGAAAAACACAGTTAAATACTGTTGTTGTTTTCCTAGAGCAATTATATTACACCTTTTTAACAACTCTAGGTTAATGTTGAATGTTTTCTTAGAACAAAATAAGCAATTACCTCATTCTAAGTTTACTCGCAAGTGCACGAATCGCATCAGTAGCAAAGCGTACAAGCACGAGGTCGATCCCACATGGAATGGTTAATAAGCAACAAATCAATGCAATTAATCACTAGAATAACTAAATGGGGGGTTTTGGACAGATGGAACACACGCACACATCACCACACGCACACACACTTTATTCTATCTTGCAAAGTTAAGTTTTCAGTTTCAAATCAGATAAGCATGCAATAACCATCCAAGGCTAATGACAGTTAATTTGAACACAACATATTAAAGTTTGACAGCTAAAAAGGTTTGGCTAGTTACTTTCTCGCCATTGTTCTCCTAATGCATAAACTAAGAGCTTCTTGAGCCTTCCTTAGCCAGTTAACCTACATGTTCCCTAGTTCAAGCTAAGGCGGCTGTTACCCATGCAGGAGTCATTAAGTTTTATGAGAGCGTCAAACATGCACAACATATAAACTTTGACTATTTCCTTATAGAGGTCGCCCAACCCCACTACCGAGAATAATCCCTTATTCCCTTGTTACTTGTGGTTTAGTGTCTTTGACTATTTCACAGCTAAACCTAACGGATAAACTAGATGCAATTACCCTAAGGTGGCCAGTCAAAGGATGCAAACAACTAGTGACGGGGGTTCTAATAGATAGTGGAAATTTAATATGTGCAAACATCAAACTAACAGACCAAGAGACGGATAAACGATTTGTTAGAACATGCAAATCCATTAATCGACCTACGACTAACATGCAAGATAGAATAACTAAACTACATAATTAAATTAAATAAATAAAAACAAAACAGCAACAAATAAACAAAATACCAATTCATGCTTGTAAAAGGAAATCAGAAACGTTAAGTTAATGAATTTAAAGGCTTACACTAATTGAAATCAGAAATACAAAATTAAAGGCACAACTAAACAACTAAATCAGATTGCATAAATTAAATTGCATGAACATAAACAACTAAATAAAATCAGAACCAAAGCTATAACTAATGAAATTTACAAACTCAATTAAATAAATTCAGAGTCACAAGATAATTAATTCAGAAACATAAACTAACATGGAATCAGAAAACTAGAAGAAAAATTAAAGAAACCAAGTGAGAGGGCTGCGGCAAGGCAAGAGAGAAGGCAACCTCCACAAGCAATTGGCTCACGGCTGGGGTGAGCTAGGGCTTGTGGCAAAGGGTCCTCCTTCCTTGCTTTCACGCCACTCTTCTCTCTCTCTCACCCTTCGGCTAATCCTCACAAAAATAAAAGCTGATACTAAAAACCTAAAACAGAAAAATAAAACTAGGAGAAGAGAGAATTTTCGGCTGGAGTGTGTAGGTGCAATGATGAGTGTGCATTTTGCATCACTTTATGATATTAATTCCTTAACCTAGAGTGTTAGAACTCGCTATTTTGTGTTTCTTGTCTTGTTTTTGTATTTTTAGGTCAAATGAAGCAGAAATGAGAAAAAGAAGCAAATGGAGCCATTTTGGGACATTTCCTGGTCAAACCAGGAAAACGAGTGAAATCCTGGTCAAATGAGGATTCCTATTCACACTAGGAAACATCAAGTCCAAAACCATCATTGCGGAGCCAGAAATGTGAAATGCTGATTCGAACAGGAAATCCTGGTTGAACTAGGAAACCTAACCCAACTAG
>QANW01010992.1:2051-12109 GCA_003254865.1 Dryas drummondii | reverse complement strand
CCGCAATGATGGTTCTGAACTTGATGTTTCCTAGTGTGACTAGGAATCCTCATTCGACTAGGATTTCGGCCCCTTTCCTGGTTTGACCAGGATTTCCCTCGTTTTCCTAGTTTGACCAGGAAATGTCTAAAAATGGTCCTTTTGGCTTCTTTTCTCTTCTTTGCTCATTTTATCCTATAAAAACAAAAACAAACTAAAAACACAAAGAGTATCGAGTTCTTGCACTCTGAGTTAGGGAGTTAGTATCATAAAATAGTGTAAAATGAGCACTCAACAGTTAGTTATCTACATGTGTCCTAANCAAAGTATCGAGTTCTTGCACTCTGAGTTAGGGAGTTAGTATCATAAAATAGTGTAAAATGAGCACTCAACAGTTAGTTATCTACACATGTGTCCTAAGAGCTTTGTTAGGCATTCCCTAGGCGCATGTTAACCAAGTGAGATTTATTAAGATTTGTAAGAATGACAAACACATAGAGCATAGATCCAAATTAATGTACCCTACGTCATCTATGACCTCTTTTCTCATGAATATTTGCTTAGGATATTCACTTGTTACCAACTGAAATTATCATCCTTTTGAGCTTATTTAATTTCATAACAAATTCTAGATGCATACAACCTAAGGTGATCAATCAAAGATGCAAAACAAATAGATTCAAATATAACAGAGATTCAAGATTTATCAACATGTAATATAAATAAAAATTCAACAATCCATAGCAAAAGTGAATAGCATAACTAGGGCTTCATCCTCGCCCTAGCTAGATGTTTAGCTACACAAAATTAAATTCACAATAAAATAAAACATCATTAAAACTAGGCAAATAAAAAGGAAGAGAAGAGAAGAGGTGGCAGCTTGGCTGCCCTTGGGCTCCACGGCAAGGCTGCAACAAGGTGGCAAGATGGCTGCTAGGTGGCTGCAACGGAACAAAGGAGCAGCAGCGTGGCAGCAGTGGCGTGATGACTCAAAGTGGCAGCGACAAGGTGGCACAAGGTGGTAGCGTGGCTGCAAGGTCCTCCTTCCCAAAGGCTTCGTGTTGATGTGTTTTCTTAGAACAAAATAAACAATTACCTCATTCTAAGTTTACTCGCAAGTGCACGAATCGCATCAGTAGCAAAGCGTACAAGCACGAGGTCGATCCCACAGGGAATGGTTAATATACAACAAATCAGTGCAAATAATCACTAGAATAACTAAATGGGGGGTTTTGAAAGATGGAAACACACGCACACATCACCACACGCACACACACTTTATTCTATCTTGCAATGTTAATTTTCAGTTTCAAATCAGATAAGCATGCAATAACCATCCAAGGCTAATGACAGTTAATTTGAACACAACATATTAAAGTTTGACAGCTAAAAAGGTTTGGCTAGTTACTTTCTCGCCATTGTTCTCCTAATGCATAAACTAAGAGCTTCTTGGGCCTTCCTTAGCTAGTTAACCTACATGTTCCCTAGTTCAAGCTAGGGCAGCTGTTACCCATGCAGGAGTCATTAAGTTTTATGAGAACGTCAAACATGCACAACATATAAGCTTTGACTATTTCCTTATAGAGGTCGCCCAACCCCACTACCAAGAATAATCCCTTATTCCCTTGTTACTTGTGGTTTAGTGTCTTTGACTATTTCACAGCTAAACCTAACGGATAAACTAGATGCAATTACCCTAAGGTGGCCAGTCAAAGGATGCAAACAACTAGTGACGGGGGTTTTAATAGATAGTGGAAATTTAATACGTGCAAACATCAAACTAACAGACCAAGAGACGGATAAACGATTTGTTAAAGCATACGAATCCATTAATCAACCTACAACTAACATGCAAGATAGAATAACTAACCTACATAATTAAAACGAATAAATAAAAGAAACAAAACAGCAGCAAATAAATAAAATCCCAATTCATGATTGCTAACGGAAATCAGAAACGCAAAATTAAAGAAATTAAAAGCATAAACAAATGGAACTCAGCAACATGAATTGAAAGCAATAAAGAGATAACTAAATAAAATCAGAATGCAAAATTTAAATAACAACTAATTAAAATCAGAACCAAAGCTATAACTAATTAAATTCAGAAACTTAAAGCAACTGAAACAACTACACAATTAAATTAGATTACATAAATTAAATTGCATAAACATAAATAACTAACTAAAATCAGAACCATGCACTAAAAGAAATAAAGAGACAAATTAAATAAAACCAGCAAATTAATTAAATAGTTCCAGTAGCATAATCCAACAATGAAAGAAGAAACTAGAACAAAAATCAGAAGAAGCAAGGGGAAGGGGCTGCGGCAAGACAAGGAAGGGAAGGCACCTTGCACAAGCAAGTGGCTCACGGCTATGGTGAGCTAGGGCTTGCGACTTAGGGGTGTCCCTCCTTGCAGCCACGCCACTTCTCTTTCTCTCTTTACCTTCGGCTAGCTCTCCCTAGAACAATACTAAATTCTGAAATTAAAAACCTAGAACAGAAAAATAAAACTAAGAGAAGAAGAATTTTCGGCTGGAGTGTGGGTGAAAAAGTTCTCTCTAAAAGTCTGAATGAGGGGGTTTAAATAGGAGAAGCCTTCCTTGAGAGGCAAGGAAGAGACTTGCGGCATAGGGTTTTCCTAGTGTCTTGCGGCTTCAGCTTGGGCTAGCTGATCAGGCCTTGGCGTGATGGGCTGCTCCCTTATGGGCTTGAGTGGCTCACGCCTAGCCTAGCTAGGGTCCCTCCTTGGCGCATGGGCTGGTAGTCTTGGGCTTTGGGCTTGCATGTTGGGCTTCCATGTTGGGCTTCAGTGGCTTGCACAAGATGGGCTAGGGTTTCACTCCATGGGCTTCCACCTTGGGCTTGTCACCTTGGGCTTGCGCATGGCCCCTTGTCTTGCTAGGGTTTGCATGGCATGCATGCGCATGCATGGGCTGCCATCTTCCTCCTTGCGTATGGCTTTTGGGCTACTAGGGTTTGGGCCCATGCATGTGCATGCATGGCCCACTTGGTTCGGCATCCCTAGGGCCCATGGGCCCTCCACTTTTGACTTCCCATTTTGCCCCTCATTTCCATTTGAATTCAAATTCATTTCTTCCCTCCATTCATTTCCATGGATGTCCACCACCTTCTGGAAGCTTCTGGAACCTTGATCAACATTTCCTAGTGCAACTAGGATTCCTTGAAAATGAGAGATTCCTTATCCATTTCGACTTCTCGTAATGACCATATTGCCCCTGGGGTCTCCTAGTGTCATTAGGACTCCTTTCCCTAGTTGGGTTAGGTTTCCTAGTTCAACCAGGATTTCCTGTTCGAATCAGGATTTCACATTTCTGGCTCCGCAATGATGGTTCTGGACTTGATGTTTCCTAGTGTGACTAGGAATCCTCATTTGACTAGGATTTCTGCACTTTTCCTGGTTTGACCAGGATTTCACTCGTTTTCCTGGTTTGACCAGGAAATGTCCCAAAATGGCTCCATTTGCTTCTTTTTCTCATTTCTGCTTCATTTGACCTGAAAACACAAAAACAAGACAAGAAACACAAAATAGCGAGTTCTAACACTCTAGGTTAAGGAATTAGTATCATAAAGTGATGCAAAATGCACACTCATCACACCCCCAAACTTAGATTTTGCTAGTCCTCGAGCAAATAAAGGAAAGAAAAGACTCAAAACTGACTCTAACATCCCAACAACTGAATTCATGTGCACAACCATTAATCACATAAGAAAGCAAGGCATATAAATTGCATTCTCCAAATTCTAATAACATTTCAAATAACATACCTCGCTCCTCTATTGTCATATAGGCCATCCTTGACACAAATCCAAGTATTAGACAAACAAAACTAAATCAATACATACATAATAGATTCAACTCCAATCCTCACTATGGCATACTCTCAATGATAAACACTCAAGAATTGGGTTGATATGTGCACTCAAAAGTATATGTGAGAGGAAATATGTAACAAAAACAATTAGCTCACATATGTACATGAAATAAAGGCACATTTTAGAAAGAATACTGATCTCATGAAAGGAATCCAAATGCTTGAAATAGAATCAATAACCATAGGCTCCCTTCTTAAATAGACTCCACATAAGTATAATACACACCTCTTGAGATCAGCTAGGGCTTTAATAGGGTTATAATGAAGGCTTAGGCTAGGATAGGGTATTGAAATGAAACGGAAACACAAAGGGCTACATTCATGGAATTGCAAGCATTAATAGAACATTCTGAGGTACACTTTGCTTCTTTGCACTTCATAGCTCAATTTGAACTCTTTTTGCTCACTTTTTCTTTTGAAACCGTCCCATCTCTTTTCTTTGATTTCTTTTCTTTTTCTTTTCTTTGGGCACGGCATACATACTTTTCTAACACATTTTTGTATAAGCTATGCATTTTCACTTCTTTTTCACCTCAATCAACATGTAACACATTGCAACACCATAAATAGGGTAAAACGGGTAAAAGGGGTGTAGCACCCCCAAACTTAGGGTTTGGTATGGGGTAACAAAGAAAACGGCTTAAAAGGCTCAAAATGGGTAACTAAGGATAAAACATGTAATGGGTAGGCTTTTCAGGCTATGGGGTACACAAACAGGGCCTAAATTCATTTCTCAAGAGTTATGCAAATACGACATGCTTTGTGTACACAAGAAAAGAGTTCTAGCTCATTGATTCAAGATTATGCATATTCCAAGCAAATGACCAAATGAAAGATAATGAGATCAAAACAACGACTTATATGACAATGATAGAATCAGAGTGGCGCGCAACACTCAAGAATTGAAGAACAGGGCTCAAAAGCTCACTTAGGTCATGCAAGTCTACTCTATTATGCATATAATCATTAGTAATGCTAATCACAACCTAAATTCATATCAACAAGGCCAAATGACATAGAATTGCAAGATATGTTATGGAACACTATTAGAATGAAAAGAACACCAAATATACACACAATACTAAAACATGCTCATAACAATCATGCACACTCAAATCAATTAGTTGGGGACTCAAAACGACCTGAAACAACCAAAATGACTCAAAAACTTTTTGTTTTTAAAACAATGTCGCACACTTCAAAAGAATCACATCCATCACTAAGGTGAATGAGATCTAATGAAAACGTGCATTTTGATGTGGGTTTTGACACCCTAAGTTTAAAAACACAAGAAAAAGTTTTTTTCCTAACCTAAAAACACTTAAAAACACTAAAAATGAAAAATTTATTTTTTTATTTTTTTTTTTTTTTTTTTTTCTTCTTTTTCTAAAAACACTCAAAAACACTTAAAACACCCTAAACACTTGTTCTAACCTAAAAACACTAACAAATGACAATTGCCCTTCCCCCCACACTTAAATGATACATTGCCCTCAATGTATATGAAATAAATGCATAAATGATCAAATTAAGCGAAACGGGAAATTGCAAACATCCAAAACCACAAAAACACACCAAAATGAAAAATTGTCTTATGAAGCGAAATAAAGAAACTGTTTACTTGCGTACGCAAGCGTGGACACTCCAAGGGTAGGCGCGGCCTCCTTGGTCCTCAATGACTCCTCCTCCATTATTCGAAACTAACAACTTGGGTTGCCTCCCAATCAGCGCTTGTTTTTGTGTCTTCAGCCTGACATTGCCATCTCCTTTACTTGCGTCCTTTCCTCTTCCTTTTGCCATTACTACTCTCGGCATTCCCTAGGAACGAACTGAAGAAGCTCTCCATCTCGGACTTCTCCTCTCCATAAAAAGTGACCTCCTCGTTTTCTGGCATCTCGGAAGTGAGCACATACAGCTCTCGCTTGGTGTAGTACCGAATCGTCATGGCGCTCTCCAATGCTTTGTACTCCATGTTAGAGGTGCACAAAAATGGTCTCCCAAGAATAATAGAGACGTCGCCCGGAATTGTTGGCACATCTAGCACTATGAAATCAGAGGGGATTAGTAATTTACGACATTTAACCAAAACATCCACAAGCATACCACAAGCTTTTTGGGCTGAAGAGTTGGCGAAGCGAATGTCCACATCAAATGGTTGCAAATCAGCCTCCTTGAATCCAAGCCTCTCGAACACACCCAGCGGCATAACATTGATAGCTGACCCATTGTCAACTAAGGCATTGGTGATCTTATGCTCCCCTATGCTGCATGGTATGACCAACGAGCCCGGATCCTTCTTCTTGCTTGGAAAAGATGCAAAGAGATAACCACAAATCTCCCTAGGAACGTTGTGACTATGCCCTTGCTCCTCAACCTTCTTCTCAATAGACTTCAATTCCCTCATGGTTGCTGGAAATTTGGTGATGTCAATGTCCGGAATGAGGGGAATCACACGTGTATCAGCTTTCTCCTCAATCATTTCCGGATCCTCCTCTTCCTCACTATCACTGATCTCAATCACTTCCTTCACCTCCTTAGTCTTGACCACTCTAACTCTTTTTCTTGGAGTAGTCCTCAAAATAGCATTTACATGCTCCTCATTCTTCGGGTTGACGATGGGCTGACTTGGCAACTTCCCCTTCTCTCTCTGACCCAAAGTAGTGGCAATCTGACCCATTTGACTCTCCAAGTGTGCAATAGCCTTCGAATTGGCTTGCATCTGCTGCTCGGTACGGTTCATGAAGGCATTGGTGCTTTGGGCAAGGGAAGTGGTGCTTTGAGCAATCTGAGCAATCTTGTCCTCCAAACTAGACCTCTCGGCATTAGGGTGCACATACGGCTTGTTGGTGCTCCCACTAGCTTGCTGTCCATTGTTGTTGCTCCATCTGAAATTCGGGTTGTTCTTCCATCCAGGGTTGTAAGTGTTGGAATATGGGTCATACGGCACCCTAGGATAGCTCCCAACCTGGTTCACTTGTTCCACGTCACCTCCTTGTCCATGCACACTCATCATCTTCTCTTGAGCCAAAGATAACTTCTGCACCATAGTCTTGATTTCCAAAATCTGTCCCTCCATGGTGTTCGGCACATCAGCTACCTCATACAACCCTCTCTTTGGTCCTCCTCTTGCACGATTGGAATCCCATTGTTGAGAACTCAAAGAAAGCGACTCAAACACATTTTTAGCCTCATCCTCCGTTTTTGACATGAATGCACCACCACATGCCGAATCCACCTTGGCTTGGTCTCTCTCCAATAGTCCCTGATAAAAACAACAAACCACATACCAAGGAGATAGGTTATGGTGCGGGCAGCTAGTAAGTAACTCATTGAATCTGTCCCAAGTCTCATGGAATGGTTCGTCCGCCTTCTGCACAAATCCAAGGATCTCCTTCCGAATCGAATTAGTCTTGGAAATGGAATAGAACTTGTTCAAAAACTTGCTCGAAAGATCATCCCATGTCGAAATGGAACCACTGGGCAGCGAATACAACCACCTCTTTGCCTTGTCCTTAAGCGCAAAAGGGAACATCCTCAAACGGTACTGATCGGCGTTCAGACCCCTCAATTGTGCGGCTTCACAAACCCCGGAAAACTCCTTCAAAAAGTGGATCGGATCTTCCCCATTCAGCCCATGGTAACTCGGCAACAAATGGATCTGACCACTCTTGATTTCGAAGTCAGTGGCTATGGCTGCATACCGAATGCATGATGGTTGAGTGGGCAGCGAAGGTGCTGAAAAATGGCTCAGGGGCTGCGGCACAATCTCATTTGCTTCAGCCATGTCGACACTCTCAGTCTCTTCACTACTTGAATCTGATGCACTAGGTTGCGGGCTGACTTGTGATGTACCTAAAGTTTCGTTCTTGAGCCTCTCCAACCTAGCAACAAGTTCAGGGTTCATAAAACACACCTAATCAAGAGAAAAACACACAATCAGTAGAAAGAATGCATATAAAGGCATGGCATTTATTAAAAACTAAAAATTAACAAAAACTGAAATCTAACTAATATAACCTAATTCTAATGACTAATTACACCAATTCATTGATATTAGACACCATTCCCCGGCAACGGCGCCAAAAACTTGTTGATGTGTTTTCTTAGAACAAAATAAACAATTACCTCATTCTAAGTTTACTCGCAAGTGCACGAATCGCATCAGTAGCAAAGCGTACAAGCACGAGGTCGATCCCACAGGGAATGGTTAATATACAACAAATCAGTGCAAATAATCACTAGAATAACTAAATGGGGGGTTTTGAAAGATGGAAACACACGCACACATCACCACACGCACACACACTTTATTCTATCTTGCAATGTTAATTTTCAGTTTCAAATCAGATAAGCATGCAATAACCATCCAAGGCTAATGACAGTTAATTTGAACACAACATATTAAAGTTTGACAGCTAAAAAGGTTTGGCTAGTTACTTTCTCGCCATTGTTCTCCTAATGCATAAACTAAGAGCTTCTTGGGCCTTCCTTAGCCAGTTAACCTACATGTTCCCTAGTTCAAGCTAGGGCAGCTGTTACCCATGCAGGAGTCATTAAGTTTTATGAGAACGTCAAACATGCACAACATATAAGCTTTGACTATTTCCTTATAGAGGTCGCCCAACCCCACTACCAAGAATAATCCCTTATTCCCTTGTTACTTGTGGTTTAGTGTCTTTGACTATTTCACAGCTAAACCTAACAGATAAACTAGATGCAATTACCCTAAGGTGGCCAGTCAAAGGATGCAAACAACTAGTGACGGGGGTTTTAATAGATAGTGGAAATTTAATACGCGCAAACATCAAACTAACAGACCAAGAGACGGATAAACGATTTGTTAAAGCATACGAATCCATTAATCAACCTACAACTAACATGCAAGATAGAATAACTAACCTACATAATTAAAACGAATAAATAAAAGAAAACAGCAACAAATAAATGAAATCCCAATTCATGATTGTTAACGGAAATCAGAAACGCAAATTAAACAAACTTAGAAGCATAAACTAAACAACTAATTTAAAGTGCATAAACTAAATGAAATCAGAATCGCAAGACACACAAGATTAAACGCATGCACTAATTAAAAATCAGAAACTTAAAGCAACTGAAACAACTACACAATTAAATTAGATTACATCAATTAAATTGCATAAACATAAATAACTAAATAAATGCAGAACCAAAGCTATAAAAGAAATAAAGAGACAACTAAATAAAACAGCAAATTAATTAAATAAAATCAGTAACATAATCCAACAATAATAATAGAAACTAGAAGGAAAAGGAAAACAAAAATCAGAGGTGCAACAAATGGGGGCTGCGGCAAGGAGAAAGGAAGAAGGAGGCACCTAGCACAAGCAATTGGCTCACGGCAAGGTGAGCTTGGGCTTGCGGCAGCAGGTGGTCCTTCCCTCTCACTTGTCACGCCACCCTCTCTCTAAACCTCTCTCTGAATTCGGCTCACCTTACAAGAAAATAAAAGTCTGAAACTAAAACCCTAAAACAGAAAAATAAAACTAGGAGGGAGAAGAGAGATTTCGGCTGAACTTAGGAGGAGAAAAAGTGTTCTCTAAAAGTCTGAATGAGGGGGTTTAAATAGGAGAAGCCTTCCTTGAGAGGCAAGGAAGAGACTTGCGGCTGCATAGGGTTTTCCTTTTCCTAGTGCCTTGCGGCTTCAGCTTGGGCTAGCTGATCAGGCCTTGGCGTGATGGGCTGCTCCCTTATGGGCTTGAGTGGCTCACGCCTAGCCTAGCTAGGGTCCCTCCTTGGCGCATGGGCTGGTAGTCTTGGGCTTTGGGCTTGCATGTTGGGCTTCCATGTTGGGCTTCAGTAGCTTGCACAAGATGGGCTAGGGTTTCACTCCATGGGCTTCCACCTTGGGCTTGTCACCTTGGGCTTGCGCATGGCCCCTTCCTTGCTAGGGTTTGCATGGCATGCATGCGCATGCATGGGCTGCCATCTTCCTCTTTGCGTATGGCTTTTGGGCTACTAGGGTTTGGGCCCATGCATGTGCATGCATGGCCCACTTGGTTCGGCATCCCTAGGGCCATGGGCCCTTCCACTTTTGACTTCCCATTTTGCCCCTCATTTCCATTTGAATTCAAATTCATTTCTTCCCTCCATTCATTTCCATGGATGTCCATCACCTTCTGGAAGCTTCTGGAACCTTGA
>QANW01010978.1:837308-909391 GCA_003254865.1 Dryas drummondii | reverse complement strand
CCACATTGACTTCTAAAAACCAAAAATCACTTCAGTAAACAACACAAATCGAACACACCAAGGATCAAGTGACATTCTATACACTCATAGGACCAATCACAATAGGCATCCCAGTGTTATCCACAACTACAGTGGTGTGTGATTAGCTAAACAGTTATATAAGGCATATATCAATTTTAAGCATATAGCTACAGTACAGATTTGTGTTTAAAAGATGAGTGAGTTAGTAAGCATAACAACACAAACAAGGAAGACAAATGCACACAAGATGTTCACCCAGAAAAACCACAAAGGGTAAAAACTGGGGGTCTATCCAGCTGACCAGGCAATCCACTAAATCAGAAGTTCAATACAAAAGAGGGCACTCAGCACACAAGCTCAATCACTAAGTCCTAGACTAAGTGGCAGCTTTCTTACCCCTTTGTGCAACTTCCATTAGCAAGGCAATCGGTCATTCATGAAGAANGGGCATATTCTCTTTGTCCTAGAGGGGTATCCTAGTATTACTAAGGATAGGAATAAGGAGCTGTAAAAAGAAATTTTTACTTTAACAATCAGAAATGAGGAAGATGATGAATAGTGCTGATGTGTGAAGGTGTGTGCGTGAATGGCAAAGATGCAATCAGATCTGATTGCTACAGTAGGGGAACCAAGCCATGTGCAATGCACATGCATGTTTAATAAAAAACAGAACATGGGCTTTCAATGAAATGGGCTTAAAAAATAAAACCCGAAATGGACCTACTGTTGTGACTGTGACTTAAATAACAGCCACTGTACGTGAAAAACAGTGTTCTTTATGATCAGTGAATGACTAGTCAAATAGGCCAAAAACTGTGATTTTCATGAAATGAATGAAGTGCAGTATACCTTGTGTCTTTGTTCATTCTTGACTTCTTCAATACAGCTGAACTTGATCCTAATATAGCCTAGAGCTTGTGAGTGATTAAATACAATTAAATACAATTGTTTTGACAAGGAACATAGCCAATTTAACAAATTCTAGAAACTAACACAAGGCGACTATATCCTCCGGGAGATCCATGAAGGGGTCTGTGGCAGTCATGCAGGGGCCCAATCTTTAGCCCACAAGGCCATTCGCCAAGGCTATTATTGGCCGACCCTCCGCGCTGATGCAAGGAAGCACACCCAGAAATGCATAAAGTGCAAAAAATTTGCAACTTTTCCGCACCAACCACTCGAGCCCTAACTACCATGAACAGTCCTTGGCCCTTTGCCCAATGGGGGATCGACTTAATCGGACCAATGACTGAGGGGAAGGACAAGGTCAAAATGGCAGTAGTCGCGGTGGACTACTTCACAAAGTGGGCAGAGGCCGAGCCCTTGGCAAAGGCAACCACTCAGACCATCAAGAGCTTTGTATGGAAGAACATAATTTGCCGCTTTGGTCTCCCTTACGCCATTATCACTGACAATGGCAAACAGTTTGACAACAAAGAGTTCAAGTCATTTTGCTCTGCATTCAACATCAAGTTTTTCTTTGCCTCTCCTGGTCATCCTCAGGCCAACGGGCAGGTGGAGGTAGTCAACACGACCATTAAACATACCTTGAAGACCAAACTTGATGCAAAGAAGGGAAAGTGGCCTGACCTCCTACCCGAAGTCCTATGGTCCTACCGGACGACTTGTCGGTCCTCGACCGGGGAAACCCTTTTTCTTTGGCCTTCGCTTCTGAAGCCATCATCCCAGTTGAGGTCGGGCTTGCCTCTTATCGCCACGACACATTTCAGCCTGAGCACAATGCTGACCAGCTAGTCCTCAGTCTCGACCTAACTGAGGAGCATCGGGCCCAAGCTGAGCTACACAAGTATGCCTACCAGCAACGGGCCACTCGATACTACAATTCTAAAGTTAAGCCTTGCCACTTCCGAGTGGGGGACTGGGTCCTGCGCAGCACTACCTTGGGCAAAACGGGTGCTCTGAAACCTAATTAGGAAGGACCGTATGAAATCATTGAAGTCATCCGCCCAGGCACATACAGGCTCCGCGCCACAACCGGTAAGGAACTCGGCCACCCTTGGCACGCCGAGCACCTCCGCTACTTTTACAAGTAGACAAATGTTGTACCCCCCAGGTCGGACACCCTCCAAATCATCCAAATAACAATAAGTATCAAACTTAATAATCAAAAGAGTTTGCAAGTTGGCACAGGCCACATCCGACCCGACCATACAACTCAAACCAAAATAGGGAAATGGTTCGCCCACCCCTGCTCCCGGGCCATGAGTGCAACAGATGCCTATTTGGGATCCTCTCCCACATCACGCTCCCCACCTGTGGATGCTCCGTCCTCATGCTCTACCTCCTGGGTACCTTCCTCCGGGACGTTGCCATGCACCTCGTTACCAACCCCTAGCAGACCACGCACGCGGTCCCAGTCAAACTCAGGGCACATATCCTCGAGCTCCAATTTGCAATCACCAAAGCCCATGGCATAGCCGCTGTTATACTCATTGTCCAACTCTTTCTTGGCTTGGCTCAACTCCTGCCCGCACTGCTCCACCTCTTGCCTAGCCTGGTCCGCCTCTTTCCTGGCCTGCAGTAGCTCAGCCTGCAATGCCTGGTTCTGGGCAACCAGGGTACTGACCTTCTCCTCGGCTGAAAGCGCTCTGTCCTTCCACACCACGAAGCTCGACATCTCGTCCTTCATCTTCTCCACCGTGGCCAGGACACTAACATGTGCCTGATAAGTAAAGAACAGTGCCTGCCAGGTCCAATGCCACGAAAGTGTTATCACAAGCTATAAAGGTTAAACTTTGGACATCTCATCATGATATACCACTTTCCCTTACCTGGGACTGCTCAGAAAAGGCCCGCTGCAGAACAGATAGCGGCTCAACACCATCGCCAATCACCCGGTCATCCCTCCCCTTCTTCAGGGATCCCCCAAAGTCTGTCACTGCCTGCTGTACCAGACGATCCTCCTCTGGGACCGGATCAGACGCGGTGGCTGTCCTCTTGCCCTCTCTCCCGGGCTCGGCTACATCTAATTTCGTCTTCCTTTTCCTACAGGGAGAAGCCACCTTCGGAACATGGGTGTTGGTAGACTCACTATGCCTCATACCCCCGGGCACCAATGCACCTCTACTTGTATTCCCCTGGGACAAGCCACCCCCGGCCAACAACGTCCCCATCATCATCCTCCTCTGCGCAGGCGGGGCAGGACCAACCGATCTACTTGTTTTCTTCGTATTGGCCATCTTCACTGCAAGACCAAAATCAATGAGCACAAGTTCTAATCTCATCAACTAATACTCCAAGAAGGGACGTACAGGAACTCACCTGGGGCTCCGAAACCGTACTTGGCAAACTTCTCAGGAGACAAGAGGTATGCAGCGCTCAACTTTCGGGCGGGTCAACTAAGCACCCTTCGCACCTCTTCCACACTCTCTTCAGACAATGGTAGTCTCTCCTACTCACCTCCTGCAAAATCAAACAACAAAAGACTACTATTAGTACAAGCATAACAGCAGCTAATAATCCAAGTGTACATAGACCAATGCATCGGCTCAGCCAGACAACCTATCATGTGGAAATTCGTCGGCACTCTATACGTGGTCATCCTCTCACTCCGGCCGAATTCCCAGGCTCCACTCGTGAAAAACCATTTTTTCTTCCATTCCTTATGAGCGTCTGGGTGGCCCACCTGTATTTTGCGAGTCGTACCATCAGTGAACTGCCCGTTTGCCAACTGCGAGCAGTACATCCACCCTCGCAAATTGGGGCTCGACTTAATCTCAAACAAGTTTGAGAATTGAGCCATACTCGGGGCATCATACCCCTCATCTCGAAACAATACATACAGCCCAATTAATGTTCTCCAACTATTGGGCGTCAGCTGAGCTGGTGCAATTCCTAACTTCCTCAACATATACTGGAAATAGGGGTGGAGAGGCAGCCTAAACCCATGGTGAAAACTCTTGGAAAAACACAAAATATGCCCCTCCGGCGGGTCACTCAAGACATCCCCCTCTCCCGGGAGGCTCAGATGGATATAATCGGAATTTGGAAATCCACCCTCAATTTTTCAAGGTCCTCCTCCTTCATCCTGTTTTCACACAACCCATCCACGGACCAGTATGTCTTAGGCACAATGTGCCTACCCACATCACCACAACTAGTGGGCGTATCTCCATCATCGTTGTCCTCACTACCAGTGCTTTTTCCCTCACTTCCCATCACCATGTACAAGCTCTCCTGGACGGTCTTGAGCACTTTGCCCACCCCCATGTTTCCACACCCCATCCGGGGTCGGGGCATATTGGGCCGCATCGGCGTCCCATCACTTGTGGACGCCTGATCAGACTCCCCCTCATCCATAGAACTGTTCTCATCTGAGGAAACCATGGAATGTCCGACCTCAGCGCACCTGCCCATCTAAGACAACACCATGGACATATCAGATCAATACTGGTTTCCCACCCACCCCATATGTGCTCTTCTACCCCCAATTTGGGAACATTCACCCTATCACCTTTTCACATGCTCAGCCACCAATCATTTATCAAAGCCAATATTCACTATATCAATTCAAGCAGACAAACAATAAAAACTCAAGCCTTTACCTGTAGTCCGTGGCTCTACCGGCTCAGACGGGTTTCGACCCACTTATCTTGCCTCCTCGGTACCTAGACAAAAACACAACACCCAATAAATTACAAAGTCCAAAAATGAAGGCATGTTGCCTACCCAGTGCTCGGCAAGGCTCATACCCACTTGCACCTCCACCTGCCCCTACTCACATTATCCACAGAATTAACAAACAGAATTTCAAGGTCCGCCTCAGGTTGGACGACCACAGTTGCTCAAATTTCTCAATTTTCCAAGGCAAACAACAATTTTCACAAACAAAGAGCTTGATAGGATTCCAAATTTTTTTACCTCTAGTGCTTCGAACAGCTCAAATCCGAGCTTAGGTTTTTGCGCCGCCGACCCGCGTAGTCCGAGCACCCGAGCAGCCCCGCGCACACCACCAATCCGGGCACAAAACAGCCCCCCGGTGCTGCTGCCCGCGCTAACCAGCCCACCACCCCGAGCCGCGACAGAGCAACTCGAGCCCAGCTGCTACCCCGAGCCGAGCACCTCCACCCGAGCCCCCTGCACAACGCCTCCGCCCAGAACCGACGCGAGCTCGCCCTCCAACCGGCTGCAAACACTCGACCCGAGCACCAACCCAAAACTCCGGCTCGAGCCCAGCATGCGCCAAGACACCCTGCCCTTCTGCCCACCCGCGCACCCGAGCCTGTGTTAAGGTCCGGCCCGAGCCCACCACCTTCGCTCCAAGGCAAAGCAGCCGCCCCTCCAGCCACACCCGAGCCGCGCCGCTTCTCTAGAATAGACAGCCCCCGCGCCACTCACTTGCCCCGAGTCCGGCCCGAGCACACCGATCGAAGCCCTCCACCCCGGCCCGAGCACACCGATCCGAGCCCTCCACCCCGGCCCGAGCACCCCGATCCGAGCCCTCCGACCCGAGCACACGATCCAAGCACTCCCCCCGACCCGAGCACTCCCCCGCGACCCGAGTAGCTCCGGCCACTCCGAAAGTTCCGGCCCGAGCTCAGCCAGCACCCTCACACCTCTCACCCGGGCAGCCTCCCTCTGTATTGTTTCCTCACACAACTGTTCGTTTGTTTTAATCTCTCTCTCTCCACAAATTTTGTCTATAGTGGCAAGTGTGAGATGTGGGGGTGGTATTTTATATCTGAGCTATACCATGTAGTTCCAATATTTTGTTTACAGAAGGCAACATCCCACCATTAAAATCGGACGAGATTCACTGGGATTACACGAAGCATCTACTGCTCGGAATACAGGGTGATCAGAAATTCAAAAAAAAAAAAAAAAGGCTCTTTCATATGTAAACCCCAAGCTTTCCTGCAGTACAGCTTTTCTTGCTAAGGAACTTGGGGGACTTCTGGATAGTAGCTCAAGCAAGAACAAGTGTGTGGTTACTTGTCGTTCTACTCGGACTTTTTTTTGTACAAAGTTCCCAACCAAGAAGTATCTTTTGCTCGAAAACTTGTGAGACTTCTGTTCGTATGATTAATCGTCTGGGCATAACGACAAGTCACACAAGGTTTAACATCATGTTGTTTAGGCCTAAGCCCAAAAGACTAAGCCCTTCCTAGGCTCCTAGCCCCTGACTTATCAGGCTTTGGCCTCAAAAGCCACGACCTCCTAGGCTCCGTCCTCATAGGCTCCGGCCCCTTGGGCCTCGGCCTCTTAGGCTCCGGCCTCCCAAGCTCAAGCCCTCTGGGCTCCCGACCCGTGTCAACTCACTCGGATCCTCGAGACCAGTGACACGTGGCGCTCTTACAGTGCAAGTAATCACAAGGGACACATGTCGTCACGGGATTGGTTGACACTCTTCCAAAGGTACTATAAAAGGGGTACTTTCTGATCACAAAAGGACAATTCAATCAATATTATACTATTCATTCACTCTGCTCTCAGATCTCTCTGAACACTGACTTGAGCGTCGGAGGAACTTTGGCCGGCACCACACCGGTGTCATTGCTGCTCACTTTTGTGTACTTGCGCAGGGTGCTTTGGATATCATTCTCTCATTACTCACCAGTCGGACCCAGCTACTCGTTCCTACCCCACTTCGACGTGTCATCCACTCGGTGGTGGGTCAACGGGCCTACGTGGTTCGACTCGACGTTGACTGCTTTACCATTTTTGAGCATCAACAGGGTTAACACTTGTTTTCCCTTTATGATTTCACTGCGTCACATAACTAGATGTATTTGAGGTGGCAACGAAGCCGAAAGCAATGACAAAACTTCCTTTTAGAGCAGGCTCCTCCACTGTAATAACTTAGTTTTAAAAATAAAGTATAATTTTGTTTATTAACATTTGCTTATACCTATATGTATATTTGCTTATATTAATATTAATATATATAATTTTTATATATATTTACATTTTCTTTATGCTTATATTATATATTTATATGTATATTTAAAAAAATAAAATAAAATAAAATGTTTGCTGGCTTGTGTAGAAGTTCAGCAAGCTTTTACACTTCTTTAATTTGTTTTAGAGTAAATTTTTGATTGGTTGTTTTAGGGGGCTGGGTAGGGGTGGGCACGAGATGGGGGGGGGGATGAGACTTATCTCATCCCGTTCCCATCTCATGATTTAAGTTTGAGATCGATACGGGATGGGATGGGGGTTTTGGGATTATGGTACCATCTCATCCCGTACCAAAATGATTCGGTACGGGTTCGGTATCATCCCAATCATAGACAAAAAAATAATAAAAATTCAATTTTTCAATTTTTGGCGCGAATGTGCTGGCACAGTGGTACAATGCGACTCGATGACCAGAGGCTGTGGCGACGGCGAGGAGGAGAAAGGTTTTGGCGACAGCGACAGAAGCTGGTGCAATGGCCAGAGAAGCTGGTGCGACGGCAACAGCGAGAGACGACGACGGCTTCGTCTGAAGTGGGATGCGAAGAAGAGTGGCCGCTGGGAGAAGGTTGGGAGTCTGAAGTTGGGAAATTCAAAATGGGAAGTCTGAACTAGTGAACTGAAGTCTGAGAGTGATTCGATTGAATTTTAGAATTGGGAATTTGGGAATTTGGGATTACTGATTTAGGAATCAGGCGATTTAGCCATTTAGGATTTTAGGCCATTTGGGAGTCATGGGCCATTGGGCCTCACAGGTGTGGGTTGGGTTTTTGGGTGAAAGATTGAAAGTTAAAAAATGAAATGGGTTTAGTGATATTTAGGCCCATTAAATTAAATAAATAAATTTTTAATTAAATTTTAATTAATCGGTATGGGACGAGACCATCCCGGTATTGAACCTTCAGGACCGATTCCATCCTGTTTGAGATCGGTACGGGATTGAAAAAAAAAAACGGAATGGGACCAAATGATACGGAATGACACAAAACGGTATGGTTTCGGTATTTTCGGTCTTAATGCCCACCCCTTGGGCTGGGTGGTGGAAGTGAGATGTGTATTTATTTGAGTGTTGGTGCCCACCCCTTGGGCTGGGTGGTGGAAGTGAGATGTGTATTTGTTTGAGTGTTGGTGTGTGTGGTGTTATAAGGTTGGGGTTGTTTTAAATCAACAGCAGACCAAGAAACCCAGCCAACCCGAGAGACATAAAAGAAAAGAAGAGGAAAGAAAGAGAAGAGAGGAAGGAAAGAGAGAAGAGCACAAAGACAACAAGAGGGGTGAAAGAACAAAGAAATATAAGGAGGAGAAAGAGAAGGAAAGTAGAGGAAGAAGAAGGTATTTTCCAACTTCCATAAACCCTCTGTTTTCTTTAGAATTTGGTTTGTTGGTCATTTCTGATTTTGGTGAGTTTCACATAGTGATTAGAGAGGTTGTTATGATCACAAATACCAAAGAAATTGAAGGAAAGAAAGGAAGGATTTCAGGTTGGGGTGTAGTGATCAATTTTCAGATTTTGGGGTTTATGTTCTTGAAAGAGGATTTGATTTCTATGTCAATTTGAGGTTAGGTGATGGATTAGAAGGCTTTAAACATGTTTTTAGAAGCTTAAGAAACTTCTTTGGGGTGTTAGAATTGAAGGGAATTGAAGTTGGAGGAAGTTTGAAAAATCTAGAAATTTTC
Organism: Dryas drummondii; assembly: GCA_003254865.1. NCBI lineage: Eukaryota > Viridiplantae > Streptophyta > Magnoliopsida > Rosales > Rosaceae > Dryas > Dryas drummondii. Next base: position 900,778 of record QANW01010978.1, on the reverse strand, counting down.
TAGAAAAATGGCAGTTTTTGGGTAGCCTATTTTGAGGCCACATATCTTGAGTTGTAGAGCTCTGTTTTGAGTTTTCTTTGTACGGTTGTAAAGATGAAATGCATAACTTTAAAAATGAATATAAGTTTGCTCAATTTGGAGGTGATTTATAGGATAAACAGCGAGCCAGAGTTGAGAAAAAAATAAGAAGATTCTGGAAATGGGGCAGCTAGAGGTTGAAGATGAACAATACCCGCCGGTACCACCACTCGCATCACCGGCGAGTGGCGGCGACGTGAGGTGGCTCCGGTCGCCGGAGAAAGTCCCTCCCCACTGCGTTTTCGATTCCGAGTCCGATGGTGGCCTCCGTTTTACAATCTGAGACCTCTAACTTAGTGTTTTCACTACACACACTAGGATTTAAGAGTGAGCGACTTTTGTTCTTTATTTAATTGTGGATTTTTGTTATTTTCTTGTACGAGTTTAGGTTCGGAGGACGATCGAAAGGTACGGGACAACCTCTAGCGGTGAGTTAAGCATAAGTTCGAGGTAGGGGGATTTAGGAACCTTTCACTGCAAATTTGATTGTATTGAATCTTTGTTAAAAAATGCGATGTGTGTGCTAATACGTGACTTATGTGAATTATTTTAATTACTTGAGCATGATACGAATTAGTTAATTATTATATATAATTATGTACATTTACTTGAATGTGACATTTATTTAAATGTGAAACATAATTCATTAAGAATTGAAGTTACGGTGGTGAGAAGGGATTGAGGATTTAAATTCTATTATTTAAATTTCATAGTGTGCGCGGGAAGTGAAGCTCATTCAGTAAAGACTGATAAAACGATCTAACCTCCCAAAATGCATTGGGACCTTCGGAAGAGACCGAAGTTAGGATATCTTGCACTTTAGCTACCGTTAAAGTGAAGATGTGCATTGCAATTTATATTTCAATATGCATCGACTGTTAATTCGTATAATAAGGCATTTGGGGCCACATTGATAAAATGCATGGTATGAGACATACATACCTATTTATTCTATTATATGGATTAACTCTTTATTTATAATATGAAGCTTAAATCGAGGAAGTACAGCATAACATTCATGCATTAATAAAATTATTATATTATATATTATCTGCTTCATGTTGTATATTTTCACTAAGTTTTAGTATAATTAATTTTGCATGATAAAGTTAAATGTCTCTACTGAGCCGTTGGTTAGAGCTTATCCTCTTATAGACTTTGCAGGTACTATTGCGAGAAATAGTGCGAAGCCGATCAGGAGTAGTTATTATGAGTAGACGTAAACCGAGTTAAAAGTTAAGTTTGATTTTGAAACTAAGAATGATGTAATGTACAAAATTACGATCTATTTTGTATATTAAGCTTGAATTCAGTTGTGGCACAAGAATCGTACGAAGTTTATTATTTTTATTTCTTCCATCACGTTCTGGTTATAGAAGTTAATTCTATAATTAGAGTGTGATTCACATCTTAATCCGAGATTAATGCTTAATTCCAAATTGGGGCATGACATCCACCTTAGAGTCAGAAGTGGCCAAAGATACCCTCTCAGGAGTAATCAAGGAAGACATATCTTGAGTACTCAATAATATATATTTTTTAAAGGGCAAATTACACACATATACCTCAAATATATACCCTTTTTCACTTGAGTACTCAAATAAAAAAAAAGTTGCTCAGAGGTACCTCAACTACTGATTTTGCACACCCAGGTACCTTCGTCAACTATTTCATCAGGAATGCCATTAACTACCTACGTGGCACACTGACATATCTTTAAAAAAATGTCACATGCACAAAAAAAATCATAAAAAATGAAATAATTATTTAAAAAAATTAAAAACACAATAATTAAATTAAAAAAAAAACAAAAAATAAAGAAAAAATAGAGTTGCAAGCTTGTAGCCCTCTCCCTCCGAGANCTCTCCGAAACCCCAGCCCAAGCCCAGCCCCGAGCCTTTCTCCCTCCTCCTCCCCCGCGTCGACCAACCCACCCAGTGACCCATCCACCTCCCTCCCCTCTCCGGCCACTAACTCTATCTCTCTTTCTGTCACTCTCTCTTACTCTGTTTCTCTCTCTCTCTCTCTCTCAAATCGAAACGAGGAGGGTAGAGCTCGAGGTTAGGCGGGTCAGAGCTGGGGTTTTAGGGAGAGAGAGAAAGAGAGTGAGAAAGTGAGGCAAAGAAAGAGGAAAGGGGGGGAAAAAGAGGGGGTGGGTGACTCGATCGCGGAGAGAGAAATAGCGAGGCAGAGAGAGAAAGTGAGGGGCAGGGAGACATAGAGAGTGAGGCAGAGAGATGAGAGGGGTGGGTCGGCGGCGTGGTGGGTGGGGTCGGAAGGGAGGGTAGCTGGGTTGGATGGGTCTCAGAGAGAGGGGTGGGAGGCAGTGAGAGAAGGGCTGCAACAGCATTTTTTCTTTATTTTTTTTGTTTTTTTAATTTAATTATTGTGTTTTTTATTTTTTGTTTTTTAAATATTTTTTTTTTTTTGTTCACGTGGCATTTTTTTAAAGGTATGTCAGTGTGCCACGTAGGCAATTAATGGCCTCTTAGACGGAATAGTTGACAGAAGTACCTGGGTGTGCAAAATCAATAGTTGAGGTATCTCTAAATAACTTTTTTTTATTGGGGTATTCAAGTGAAAAATGATATATATTTCAAATACCTATGTGTAATTTTACTCTTTTTTAAAATACTAAAAATGAGATAACAACAACAGATTGAAGAGCAGCAAGGTGTATGAGCTAGGGGCTGCAATGACTACAACGACGTCAACAGATCGAAGAGTAGCAACAAAACGCAGTAGATTAGAGCAGTGCTAGACAAATAGCGGCGAGTCGGAGCAGCGAGCAGCAACAACGATGGAGCAACTTGCAAGCATCGAGCAATTAGTGGCTGGCAAGGGCTCAGTTATGCCGGTGGGTGCTTGATAGTGCTGGCGTAGGCTCAAAGACCAAGGCGAGTGCCTAGCGCGGGCTTTTAGCTGCTAGCGTGGGCTCAGCGGTGGTCGTCTTCGCGAGTATTCTGCTGCAGGAACTCTAGAGCCGAGTGATCGGAAAGATATATGTGTTGGGTTGAACAGGAGAAAATGAAAAAACTAAGTTTTTTGAAAAAAAACCTCTTTGGGCTGCAATATGTTTTTATTTTTTATTTTTCTTGTTTCTTGTAACTGCAACTGATACATAGATTCAATTTAAAACAACATACATATTTCTAGAGACATGTAATAAATTCAAACTTCCATCTTCCACCTAACTCTTCTAGGAATACTAAAAACCAACATAAACTCAGCAGCCCTTTTCTAGGAACTATAACAAAAGCATAATTATGGTATTTGCAAAGTTAATTCTCAACACTCCCCCTTAATTTTGAAAATCTTGAATTGCAATACTCTCTTTTCTTGCTGAAGTTACTATCCTGCAACAACCTTCATCTTGTCACGAGCTTGTGCAAATAATTCTAAGGAAACAACCTTTGTGAAAATGTCTGCCAATTGTTCTTTGGTACTGATGTACTCCATTTGAACTTCATTTCTTTGAACCATATCACGAATAAAATGATAGCGCAGGTCTATGTGCTTTGTTCTGCTGTGAAACATAGGCTTTTGGTCATGGCTATTGCTGACATGTTGTCACAATAAATGGTTGTTAAAGCCTTGACTTCTTGCTGCGAATCTGTAAGAATTTTCCTCAACTAAATACCTTCACAAACTGCTTCTGATGCTGCTATGTACTCTACTTTTGCAGAGGATAATGCAACTATTTTTTGCTTCTTTGAAGACCAAGCAACCAATTTTGAACCAAGGAAAAAAAGAAGCCCCAAAGTACTTTTTAGATCATCTAGGCAGCCTCTCCAATCACTATCAGTGAAGCCAATGAGCTCACATTCTTCTTCTTTCACATATTTATGCCCAAATGTCTTGGTGCCTTGAAGATAACGTAAAATTCTTTTAGCAGCAGCAAAATGAGTCTTACTTGGATCATTCATAAATCTGGAAACTAAGCTCACAGGATAAATGATATCAGGTCTTGTGTGAGTGAGATAAATCAAAGAACCCATCAAACTTCCATAAATTCTCTCATCCACCTTTGGAGTTCCATCATTTTTCTGCAACTTTTGCTTGAAGGCAACAGGGGAAGGTGCAGACTTGCAAGTGGACATGTTGAATCTCTTTAGCAAGTCTTCAAGATACTTTTCTTGTGATATGAAGATCTTGCCTTTTGATTGTTGAACTTGAATCCCAATAAAGTATTTCATAAGCCTCAAATCTGTCATCTCATACTCCTTCATCATTGCCTTTTTAAATTCTTGAACCATTTCTGCCTTTGTGCTAGTATAGATTAAATCATCAACATAGAGGCAAACCAGCAGGTAATCTCCACCTTCCTTTTTCACATATGAGGATGGCTCACTTGGGCTTCTTTGAAAGCCATTTTTCTGGAAATATCTATCAATCTTATTATTCCATGCTCGCAATGCTTGTTTTAGGCCATATAAAGCCTTTTGAAGTTTACATAATTTATTCTCTGCACCTTTTTTCCCATATCCAAGTGGTTGCTCAACATAAACTTCTTCCTCTAATTCTCCATTTAAAAAGGCTGACTTGACATCAAGTTGAAAAACTGGGAGTTCCATTTGGGCAACAAGAGCAAGCACAATTCTTATGGTTTCCATACGAATAACAGGAGCAAACGTCTCATTGAAGTCGATACCCAGTTGCTGTGAATAGCCTTTTGCAACTAGGCGTGCCTTGTGCTATTGAATCGAGCCATCTTCATGGTACTTGGTTTTGTAGACCCATTTTAATCCAATCACATCTTTTCCTTTGGGCAAATCAACTAGCTTCCATTTGTGATTTTTCTCAATGACTACAATCTCTTCATCCATTGCTCTTTTCCATTTTTCATCTTTAATAGCTTCATGAAAAGTCTGCAGTTCACAAGTAAAAAAAGCAAGATCACAGTTTTCATAAATGTCTGATAGTGGTCGTACCTTCCTTGGTGGCGATTGTGACTTTGAGAGTCTTCATTTGAGAAACTTTGGGAACTTGAATTCACAGGCCTTGCTGGACTTGGATCACCATTTTCATGATTTGGTTCTGGATCAAAAAATTCCAGTTCCTTTGTGTTTTGATAAGAGCTTTCATCCCAGCTCCAGTTTCTCATTTCATCAAAGATAACATCTCTTGAAACCAGCAACTTTTTGGTAGATGGATTATAGAGACGAAAACCTTTAGATTCATCACTATATCCAATGAAAATAAATTTTTCTCCTTTCTCATCGAACTTTTCTCATTCTTGTGATGGAACAAGGGAATAAGCAATGCAGCCAAAGACTTTGAAATAATTTACTTGAGGCTTCCGTTGGTGCCATGCTTCATATGGTGTCTTGAATAGAACTGCTTTGGTTGGAGAGCAATTTAGAATATGCACCGCTGTGTTTGCAACCTCTGCCCAAAACTGATTTGGGAGCCCTTTCCCTTTCAACATGCTTATAGCCATTTCAGCTATTGTTCGATTTTTCCGTTCAGCAACTCCATTTTTCTATGGGGTATATGTGACTGTCAGCTAGGCCTCACCAAAAAGCCCAAGGCCTGAAGCATACCCGAAGCCCGCCCGGCCCATTAGGCCCGAAGCCCAATTTGGCCCAAAATTTGGGCCGGCTCGGCCCGGCCTGAAAGTCTCTTGGGTTGGGCTTGGGCCATCCCCTTGAAGCCCAAGGGCACCCAAAGCCTAATCCAAAACCCAACCCAAAGTCCAATTTGAGAATTATAACATATTTAATAGGTTTTTCATTTGTTTAATATAATAAATTATTAATATGTTTATTAAGTTATTATATAATACTATAATGTTAGTAAATAGTAATAGTGTAATACCATAAATAATGAATAAACTTTTAAAATTATATACAACATTACAACTATAATAAAACATAAATGTATAAGTGTATATACAATTTTTATAATACAATTATAATTAAAGTTATTAAACCATGATCGTCAATTCATTAATTCAACGATCTGAACCGTTTATTTTCTATTTTCATAATCAAATATCATCCTTACAAAAAATCGGCTAAATCAGAATTCATCTACCCATTCGATTATCATTAGAAAAACCATGATCGTTCATTAATTCGACCATCGTTACGTCACTTTTACATCTCCGATTAAGCTAATTTTTTACAAGAATTCTCCTTGAGTGGGGAACTAAAACTTGAACGGTTCGGATCGTTGAAAATACAATTGCATCGTTTTTATAAAAATATGTAATAAAATATATAATAAAACATATGTACATTTATATTTTATTATAGTTGTAATGTTGTATATAATTTTAAAAGTTTATTATTTATGGTATTACACTATTACTAACATAATAGTATTATATAATAACTTAATAAGCATATTAGTAATTTATTGAAGTAAATAAACGAAAGAGCTATTAAATATGTTATGATTCACAAACAAACTAATTAGCTCAGTTGATTGAGAGTTGAAGCTTGTTATGTGAGGTCTCATGTTCAAATCACAACATAGCCAAAATCCTATATTTTTTTTTGAAGATATATATGTGTCTAAATAGGCTTTGGGCCCATTTTGGGCTGCCCGTTGGGGCCTAGCCCGGCCCGACCCGAAAACCCTATTGGGCTTCTATAATTCAAACCCTAGCCCGGCCCGAAAACCCTATTGCCGACCCTTACTGTCAGCTGCCTTTTAATGCCTTTTTCCCTACAATAATTCATGTACTCATGGTTGATAAATTCTCCTCCACGATCAGTTCTTAATGTCCTCAATTTCCTGTCACTTTCTCTTTCAACTTGAGCCATGAACTTTAAAAATACAGAGAAAGCATCTGATTTGTTATCAAGAAGATATATCCACATCATTCTAGTATAATCATCAACAAATGGTAGAAAATATCTTTTGTTATTGAGTGATGGAGTTCTTGTAGGCCCAAAGATATCAACATGTACAGGTTCAAGTGGTGCTTGAGCTCTACATGATGTTTTGGAAAATGGCAATCTGTGCATTTTGCCGAAGATACATCCTTCACAATCACTGGAGTGAGTATTAAAGGAAGGGAAGCCATTACCATATTTTTGTTTTTCAACAAATTCAGGCCTTTGTTGCTCAAGTGACCATATCTCAAATGCCAAAGCATAAACTCATCTTCTTTTGCACTTTTGAGAGCAAACGCCTCACTATGAGAAATTTGAAGAGGAAAAACTTTGTTTGGAGCCATTTTTACTTTGGCTATAGTGAGACTGTTTTTCTTATCAATGATTTCACATTCACCATTATCAAACAACACTGAATAGCCTTTTTGAAGCAATTGTCCAACACTTAACAGACTTTGAGATAAAAAGGCACATAAAAAACATCATGAATAAATTTCTTGTTACCTCCATTTGTATGCACTTTGATGACTCATTTTCCTTCAACTTTTAGTTTCTTTCCATCCCCAAGACTGATTTCAGAAGTGAATGTGACATCTAGCTCCACGAAAATGCTTCGATTTGCTGTCATGTGGTTGTTACATCCACTATCTAAATACCAGGAGTCTTGTGAAACGTGTTCAACAACATTCATGCAGGAGAATAATTGATCCCCCTCATTTTCTTTTGAAAGATTGGCTTTGATTTTCTCTTCCATCTTATTTTGATACCAGCAATCCCTTTGTGTTGGGTTGGATAGGGTGGGACCGTGGGACTATATTATATTTATACATATATTTTTTTGTTTTTCTTGTTTCTTTAATTTAATTTTGAGATTTCTTAAATATTTTTTTTGTTTAATTGATGGGAGAGATGCAGAAAGAAGAAAAAAAATTTGGAAAAGAAGGAAGAAAGATATGTACGTAATTTTCTTCATTTTTTTTTGTTTATAGGTTTTAATAATATATTTAAATAATTAAAAGTTCTTGTGTTTTTTATTTATTAATTATTTGTCCAAGTGGTATCTTTAATTTAGGTGTCTATTTTCAACAAGTTAACTCAACGCCAGCAGTCCACCATGCAAAAGCTATGTCATCGCCATGTCATTATTTAACGATCCTCTTAACGGAGTGTCTAACAGAAGGTCTAATGGAGGTACTATTTTGTCAAAATTATGTACTGGAATTCCAAGATATTTAAGTATGGAGTCCCACATAGTAAAATGTGTTAAAATTAAAGTATTAACTACTAACTTGCAATTTGGCCATAAAAATATGTCCTCTGAAATTTATAATGTAGACATGTTTAACGTAAAACAATTAGGAGTAGGTTAAAGTATGAAACATTCTTATTTGAGGTAATTAGTCTTAGGTCCCTTAAAACACTAGTGTTTAGATAGAAGTCGACAGTAATTTCAAATTCATAGTCAAGTCTTTTACATTCGTATTCATAGGTAGTGATTTTTATTAGTTTAAAATTAGAGAAAGTCAATTTGGATACTCAAAAAATTGAACTTTTTTATTAAAAATAAAAAATGCTGATGTGTAATCAATAGTTTAATGTGGCATTAAAAAAAAAAAGACTTAAATACGAATGTAAAGGAGTTGATTGTGAATTTGAATTCACTGCTAGTTTTTATTTAAACACTAGTGTTTTAAGGTATTTAAGTCTAATTACCTCTTTTCAAGGACTTAAATTTCAAAATTTTCGCCGAAAATTTGCCAAAAATTTCATTTTCTAAGGGTACGGAAATTTTAACACTAGTTGATCAATTTTTTTGATCATATTTCGCCGAAATTTCGCTCAGCCCATCCATTTCTCGATCTGTCTTCTTTTTCCTGGCAGCCATCTCTGTTGATCTGTCTTCTCCTTGCTGGCAGTTACAAACCCAGCCGGGGAGGGAGGATAGAGAAAGGAGAGAAAAGAGAGAGAAAAGGGAAAAGATCAGATTGGGGAAGGAGAGAGAGATCAGTGTCGATTGCAGGAGAGGGAGGAGAGATAAGAGAAAGATATATCTCATTTGTCATATGCGACACAGTGGCAGTGGCTGGGAGAGAGAGTCACAGGAAGAAGAAGAAGGAAAGAAAAGAATAAGAAAAAAAATAAAAAATAAAAAATAAATGAAAAAGAAAAGAAAAAAAAAAGAAAGAAAAGAAAAAAAAAAAAAAAAAAAAAAAGAGGAAGGAAAGAAAAAAAAAAGTTTGGGATTTTGTTTAGTTATTTTTAAAACCTAAACCATAATACATTTCTATATATAAAATAATTAAAAATATTATAAAGAGCCTAAATCTTAATATTTTACATCATATCCTAAAAAATTTAGAGTATATATGGTATACTATATAGATTATAGAGTATAAAAGATATCAGGGTAGTATACAAAATTTAGTATTACGTTTTAGTATATAGATTATAAAGTATAAAGAATATAGAAATTTTATTTATTAATTATACTAATTTTATTTAACAGTATTTGCCTTCAGCGCATATTATATTCATCACATATCATATGAAACCTATTATATAATTTGGTTTTTTCAATATTTTTTATCAATGTAGTAGATAATATGTTAAATAAACATATGCTAAAGTTTTATTCAAAATTTTTGTATTTTGATAACAATTTCTGTCGTTCCGTCGAATTTTTATCAAAATTTAAAAACCTTCAAAATTTCAGTCAAAATTTTCATCGAAATTTCATTCATGACTCGTTTTAGCCAAACAAAAAAAAGCCTAATACCTCTTATTATTATTTTTTTAATATTCCTCTATAACAAAAGAAAAAGAAACCTCGAAACCTACCATCCCGCGCTTATTCAAAGCCAAAGCCGCATAAGTACATAACCAAATCTGTTCACTCAGTCTCTTTCTCCGAGTTGTGTGTTCGTTCCGAGTTCCCACTTGGCTGTCCCAAAATGTTGGAGCCAATCATCCTCTCTGACGAAGAAGACCAGAATCTGCTCTCAACCCCATTCCAACCATTCCACTCTAAGAAACGCCGAACCCAACCGGATCATCCAAACCCGATTCCTACCGTTCTCGTCCTCGACGACGACCCGACCCCCCAGAAGTCGGGTCCCACCTCCACGCCCTACTTCGTCCCGGAGACCCCGACGTCCGATATTGCAATTGTCAAATGCACAAAAGCCCCGTCCGACTTCCAAGCTAGGGTTTCGGACTCCGACCACAATTTCCCTGGTTGGTACATTTATGTTATTTCACTCAATTCCTTTCAATTAGGGTTTCTGGGCTTGTGGAAACGCTTATTTGCCATATTATTTTTGTTTGAGTTAATTCTTTATATGGTTGGTGTTGATTATATTGTGAGTATTATTATTTTTTGTTGGTTAAACTTGATTTAATTCAAAGTTTTGTTGGTTTAATTATTGAGTTTTGACATTACACCTCTTTTGTGTATTGAATCAGTTGGTTAGTATTTTGCTTAAACCATTTTGTGCGATTAATTATAGTTCTGTTTTTTCCCCCCCAGAAAATTGATGTAATCAAACACTAATGCTAGATTGTAATGTTGCTGCGACAAACAATCACGGTAATATAAAGCAAGACTTGTAACCTCACAAGGATACGAAACCAACAATTAGCCCATACTTGTCATTCATTAAGAGATCTAATTCTTTGACCTTCTACTGTTGGATTCAGATGGTAGTACTAGATTCAGAAATTATAATATGTTTTTTGTTGCATCCGGTGCAATAAGCATACTTACATGTTTATTGATAATGTGGTTATTAACGTTCTAGGTGTTGTTTGTTTTTAGTGAGAGTTTTACTTGATTTGATTTGGGGTGTTTCTTTTCACACCCACTAATTACATTTCCACACTCAAATTTTAATGAAAGTTTTAATTTCAATTTTACCCCTCTTCAGTGGACCATTATTAAGAGAAAGATGAAAACTGAACCCCAAATTCTTTAAAATTTAAAAAGTAAAAAAAAAAAAATAAAAAAAAAAATCAAGAGGCCGGTAGTTGCTAGATCCATGCCAGCCTTCTCAAGCAAGTGACGCTGGTCTTCTTTGGTCACTGACTGTTTATTTTTATACAAATTCTTTTAGTTTTAAAGAAATAACTAGAATTGAATTCTTAAGGGTGTTTTGGGATTGTACAAGGATGTGTTGAGCAAAAATCTTATTTTTAAAATTAGGATTTCGGTGTGAAGACTAACTGGTTTGGAAATGAATCATTTTGGTGTGAATAGGATCACCCTTTCATTTAATGTTGTTGAAATCTTTGTGTAGTTTGTGATGTTGAATACTTTTGTAGCTTAACATTAACGTTGATCTTACTACCCTTTTCTCTTTACATTCAGGCATTAATGGATTGATATGTTTGGAATCTGATAATGAGTCTGAAAGTGGTTGTGGAAGGGAAAAGGGGAAGGAGAATGAACCAAACGCTAGTGGTTTTGGTGTGGCGAAGGACTTGGACTGGAGTTCTAGATTTGTCGAGTCCACATGTTCTCTTGGTATGTTAATGTTGTATCTGGTGTACCTTTGGTGATGGTTGTTTGCCTTATTTATCAGCTTTGAATTTCAAATTTGAAACAACATGACTCCACTCCCTGTAATATGTTTTTCTGTTTAATATGGACACAAAAAATACATTTTTATCAGGAGATGCTGATCTAGCACATATGTCTGAGGGAAGTCCTTCACATTCTACTTCTCTGCAAGATGATATCGATCAGGTATTCTGTTTGGATGCATGGTGGTAATTTCCTTTTTTCTTTTTTGCAAAAATTATCTGTTAAACAGTTGTGGAGTAAGCAACAACTCTAGCTTCTAGTACCAATTAGTGTCAAAGGTTATAATTTCTATGTATACAATTGATGGCCTGATCTATGATGTTTAAAAATGACGTTTGATTGTTCAGAGACATGCTTCTTGCTACAACTGTGTTTTATTCTGTTAATTTCTATATGCGGTATTGCATTTTCCAGAATGTATGCAATACATTACTCCTAGCAGTGGTGGATGTTAGACTGAAGCCTGCAGTAAAGTCACTTGGCATGAAAGATGAGGCCAAGTGCTAGGCAGTAATGCTTTAGAAAAGTTGAAATATGGCTGAAGTATTTAGTTTATCATTTATTTATCAGAACCTTGATGAGTTTCAGTGTTTTATGATTTAGATGCCAATACTAATCGATGTGGACATTTCAGATGGACTGTTGAAAATTTAGTGAAAGAAGTGCTTTCTTCATTGATATTTGATATTTATGGAAGTCATAACATTAAATTAAAAATTTGCAACTTAAAGTATATTATTTTTTTGGTAGTTTTGTAGATAAATGAATACAGCATCATTAGAACAAATATCTAGCTACTATGAATTTTTGTTTACCAATCAAGAAAAAAGTTCTTAGTGCTTTTATGATTTTCTCAACTGTGGCTGAACTTTTTCTATCTGCTGTTTTGCTGATTGCATCTTCACATGGGCAGTCTAATTGTAGCACCAGTCTTGCAGTTTAACAATTATCTGGTTATGTCTAATTTTTTTTTTTTCTCCCTCTTTTTGTTGCACTCGATTGTCTAAACTTAAAATGTAAAATAATTTGCAAAAATCATGCAGTTTGTGAAAATTTTTTTTTTTTGGTTTGCCATTCTTTTCTGCAATCCCGTGCTCTCAGATTTCCATGTATTATATGTGTAGCTTCAGGAGACATCATAAAGTTTCACCTTTTCTTTATATTCTCATTTTTAATTGATGTTTTCTTCTTTGTTTCCTGCTATTCACACATGCAATTGAGTATGTTATCCTACAATGTTTAATGACATAATGAGATCAGGTACTTGATTATCCTGACAAAGAAAATAGAATGGATCATATGGGCAACATTACTAAACAGAGAGGAAAAACTAAAGTTAGTACTGAAAAGGAAAATGCTACAAAAGAAGCAACAAGAAGAAAGAAGATGACAAAAGAGGAAAAGGTACACTTAATGGAAGAAAAGAAGCTAAAAAAACAGCAAGAAAAGTTGCAAAGAGAGGCTCTTAAAGCTGAAGCAGCAGAGATGAAAAAAGTACAGAAAGAAAAGCAAAGGTGGGAAAAAGGGAAGCTTGCCCAAAAATCCATTGTGGCTGAGATTGATGCTAAAGTAGTGGAATTGGGGTCAGTTGGAGGTGTGGTGTTGATGTTCTTCTCCTTCAAAAGTAGATTGTGCATCTATGCATCTCATATTGTTTTATGTTTGGTGTCTGAGAAGTTACTTAATTTTTATGTTAGGAAATCTTCTTACAAGGTTTGCTGAAAAAGGGTTAGTATACCGTATAACATCAAATCCTATTGAAAGATCAATTGTCTGGACCATGACTGTTCCAGAGCATATTTCACAGGTAAGAAGTGTGTGGAATTGAAGATTTTTTCTAAGTTCCACTTATAAAGCATCCTTCTACTAGTAGTTTGTTGTGGTCATATCATCTACTACTCTAGTAAATTTTATAATAGGTGAATTGGCTGGAAGATTATTTATTTTTAATAAATTTTGTGTGGTTGAATATTGATGCCATGAAGTTAAAGGTTTATTGTGGGTGTAAATTGTGTACGGCCTATTAAAGGACCATGATGTAATGATTGGTTATTATTGTGGTGCATCTCCATGGGTTGTGTGTGTAGGTAAGTTAGGATCATTCTTTTATGGATTTCATGATTGTCGGTCTTGCAGAATGATTTTCATCTCCGAGCATGCCTGGCATAACCACTAATCATTAGTTTCTTGTTGGAATATATGGCAAATTAATCATTTGTTTGCTAAATAAATGAACTTAGAATTTTTTCATGCATCAATAGATTACACATATCTGCTACCATTTTTAGCATATATTAACCTCAATATCAAATTGCAGCTTTCTCCTGAAGGAATAGAGATTCAATATATATTGCTCGTGTATGAGGCTGAAGAATTTTGTAACCTTGTCATCAATGAGTCTCTTTTGGACCATGTTTCTAACGTTCAACGTCGTTATCCATCTTATACAGTGTGCTATCTCACAAATAGGTTGATTGCATATATTAATAAAAGGTGAGAGATTTCTGGAGTTTGTGTATATCTGTACCCCATTAGCTAAAAATATGTATTGTATCCTTGTGTTGAATTTGTAACCTGTCATTTGACTCATTTCTCGACTCATTTCTTTTCTTGGAGGGATGCTGCATAATGGTTATCTATCTATGCTGTAATAAATAGAACTCTCTTTGTCAACCAACCTTTTTTATATTGTGCCTCTTGAGATTAATTGGGCAGTGAGCTCTCTCCTTTTTTTTTTCTTAATGAGTAAATCTGCATCTGCTAGTTTTTACACAAAGTATAAATGAAACTCAAATTTATAAATTTTTTATTTGGTAAACCCGAGTTCATCTGATAATTGATGATGACTCAACATAGCTGATTCTGATTACAAATCTGAAAGCTTTAATACTCTTTTTTCCAACGAGTAATTGGAATTTTATTCAAATAGGAGTGATAAGTAAAGATGAACAGATTCTCAGAAAAGTCAAGCTTTTGTTCTTTTCATTTTCTCTTCTTTTTAAACAGAGGGAGCTTATGAAATGTCCATTAATATGTATATACATGTTGAGTAATATGGACCGATCATAACTATCAGTTGAACATGATGTTGTAGAAAGTCATGTGAAGAAAACAACTGTATGAAGATAAAAAATTTATTTATTTGTGTTGCCATTCAGTCTTGTCTGCTTTTTATATGTCATGAATTTTGCAATGTTTTTAGCTCTATTTGTAACAAATACAAAATGTTTCCCATTTATGTTATCCAGAGAAAATGCTGAATGTGTTTGTGAGAAGCATGTAGTCGAGTAGTCAGGCCCATGGCTTGCTACCATGTGGTCTGGGGTTCGAGTCCTCAAAGGTACATATCTAGCTATTTGCTAGAGTTTCCTGCCTCCCAAAGATTGTAGGGTTCGGCAGGAGCCCCCAAATTTTGCAGCCGGGTCCACCTGGGGGATTTCTGGGCACCCCAAAAACAAAAGCATGCAACAATATTTTGTCACATTTTATTGGAACTTAAAGTTGTACTTAAATGGTTCCCACTGTTCATCAACTGCAGTAAGATTATGAATTGTTTAAATAGCAGTTTTTCATGCTATGGTGTCAGTTTGTTTGGGTTTTATTTATATTTTTTATGTTTTATAACTTTAAAATTTACCATATGTGATGGACCTTTGCAATTGCAATCTCTATTTTCCATTTTACTATAATATCCTAGTTATTTCTTGGATTTTGGCATGGCAATGATGTAATGCTGGGCCACATTTTTTACCATGTTAGGGAACAAGAACTGTACAAGAACCCAACAAATCATAATGGCTGGAAACGCCCACCTGTTGAGGAGGTTGAACTACTAACACAAAATGCTTGGGATTGTGAGACATTAATGCTTTCTGGTTGCTCGTATATGTCTTGCAGAATAGCTGATATTTGTTTTTGTTAGTATTTTGACATCTTCCCTTTTGTGACAGATGCTGGCAAAATTGACCACTAATTTTTCTAAAGTACATTCCAGGCAGTGTGTGGA
The DNA here is from genome assembly GCA_003254865.1 of Dryas drummondii. Lineage (NCBI taxonomy): Eukaryota > Viridiplantae > Streptophyta > Magnoliopsida > Rosales > Rosaceae > Dryas > Dryas drummondii. Next base: position 885,273 of record QANW01010978.1, on the reverse strand, counting down.
TGAGCCTGAACTTGCTGAGCATGTTGTTGGTTTGACATGCAGCCTGTCATCCTGCCAATTTAGGTATTGGTGCTTTTACTTTTCTGATAAAGTCAAAACCTTATTGCAGTTGAGTATGCTTTTAAAACATATTTCCCACTAAATAAAAATTTCTGGCATTGAGATTTAATATATGCATCAACATTCTACGCATTTTTTTCCCCTCAAAAGTCTGTCCAAGGCTGGCATACCTTCACTGAATCTTGAACTTCTAAAATCTGTTTTTTTGTTTTTTTTTATATTTCATAACGTAGACCTATAAAATAATTGTAGTGTTGCTTTATTTCTCTTCAAATGAAAATCCTCCCTCCCTCTCTCTTTCTCACTCTCTCTCTCAGCATTTTCACATTTTAAATGGGTATTCTGATTCTCTTCTCCTTTTGCTTTATAAAATTGCAGAAAAAAGTTAACGAGACTGGATGTAAATGCTAATGGATCCCTTATCACTAAGGGCTGCGTTGACCGGAATCTAATAAAAAAGAGCCCATGGTGAGTAGTATGATGTCAACAGATTGATCATTATGATAGAATTAGAATATAACAAGATAGAAGATTCAAATGACTGATTGTGAACCAAGACTAAAAATGTGATTTCCTATGATGGAGAAGGTAGAAACCAGTGATGAGATGAAGGTTTCTTCTAGGGGGTCTGAACTGATTAATTATTGTTCCCAGTGCCAGAAGTAATGCATAAATATTTAGAGCCAGATTTAATTATCTCCTATGGTTGTTATGATTGTGGTTCTACTAGATATTTCATTTGATGTGCTTCCTTATTTCCCTGAAGGGCATTTACATCTTTGACCTCACCTTCTGGGGTTAAAGATATCCCGATCTAGGTGTTCTGACCCTATGTTGCAAGGATCAATTTTTTAGTTTGCGGGAGGTCCAGATATGGGCAAATGAGATTGCTGTCTATTTTTGCAAAAGGTTTGATAGGAGAGAAGCCAGAAGAGGAACCATGATAAAAATGGGAGGATAGAGAGAGACCTGCAAGTTTAGTTGTCTAGTAAGAAATCTCCCTTTCTTGAAGGCCCCCAAGCACTGCCCCTAAAGAATTGGACCATTGCCTTCTGAACTAAAACTGGATTTCTGGAATTCTAGGTATATTTATGAATTTTAGTTCATTAATCTATCAAACACCAACTTGGCATAGTTTCACATAGACTGTTTCTTCTATTAGTGTTCTCCACTAAGGATGTCAAACCTATTTTAGTAGACACTAGGGAACTATTCAGTACAGGGACTAGTCTGTTTTTCATGATTTTCTCCATTTTATCTGGGACCTTTTTTGTTTCTTTATCTGATATTGATTTCTGCATCCAGGTTAAAAGCTTTGGTAGCTATCCCAAAGGTGCAACCACGATTTGCTATTGCTATAGGGAAGAAGTATCCTACCATGAAATCTCTTTTGAGAGTTTACATGGACCCAAATATATCAGTAAGTTTAATATGCCTCTTTCTCTGTGATTGGCCATGTCAAATTAATTAACAGATACGTTGATTGATTTGACACTGTTTATTAGACCTATAAAATTTTCAATTTATGTGCATTTGGTTGCCTTGGAAAAAGTGAATGGTGTTTTAGTTATTTACATAGCAGTCACAGATACATGTTTATCTTGGAATAGGGTTGTCTAGAAAATTTTGTTCATCAACCTAATGGATGGCACTTGACAAGTTTTGGACCTTTGTCTAGATTTACGCTAGTTGTGTTGGTGCTGCTATAGTATACAAACAGCCTCAATTTGATGATCATTCTTACTCAACTGCAGTGCTACCTTTCAGTTTCCTTGGGTGTCTAAATGTACCCTTCTGTGTTTTTCTGACATTTAACATCCACTGTATTGTAATAATCCTTTTTGCCTCTTCATTTTCCATGGGAATTACAATGGACAGCTTCCTTAATAAGCAAGTTAAGATTTTGAACATAGCTCATTTGTTGGTCGCATAGGAACCTTGAGAGCTTGTTTGGAAGATTATAATTTTGGGTACATTGACCAAAAGGAGATAAAGAAATTCAATGGGTTACAAGGAAACTCCCAGGTTATTGTAGAAAAGAATAGTTACTATTCTCTTGTTTACCGACAAAATTTGAAGGGATTTGGGCCAGCTCCAGGTTCAACTGGATGGGTTTTCCGCTTCCTGGATAACCATTTATGGTTTTGTGCAATGCAGATGACCACAGAATCAAATGTCTTGTTATTGCATGATATATATATATATATATATTTTCTATATAAATGGATTTGGATTATTATATCGCCACTAGTCTATCTCATTGTGAACATGCTTTGGTTGAGTTCATTGAGATACTTGTAAAATTACAAAAATTTGGATTTTGGAAGTTAAGCTGCTCTGCATAGTTAGTATACTAGTCCACTCTGAATGCCCATTACTTATGGCATCTCAATAGTTTCTTTAGAGCTGTATTCCTAATATTTGTGAAGTTTTAACGATATTTACGTACTTCCATTGTTCCCAAGAATAAAAGAAAAGTGGAAACACAAGATTGTACAGCATTGATATTTTGTTACATATATCTCATACTTCATGAGGCATACTACATCCACCAGCATATGATCACGTTTTTATGTCTTGGCAGAACCCAATACTGTTCTTTATTCCTAAGTGATGTGTTTCATTTTGTAATTTGACTCAGGCACTCCAAACAATGACCTTTAGATTTGACTTAGTTTTGGTCTGTTTTCTTGGCTGCTCTATATTGAAATGACAGGTTCACGAAAAGGAATTTCTGCTTAAGGACTTGCCCATAGAAGGTTTACTTGGTGATGACAGAAGATTAGGTGAGGTTTGTTCCAAGAGAGTGTACAGAATACTTATGGCACAAAGTGGATGCATCAAAACTGATGATGTTGAGGAAGGTGCTGATTTCTTCAGGCGTCAATCGACTTAAACAACTCTCCAGATTTGTGTATTTCTTTTTTACTTATATGGACAAAAGTAGGTAGGGTGTCGGATCCAATTTTTTTTATCAATAGCCCCAATAATTTAATAAAATATTAATTTCTAATTTTATTCTAATATAAATTGACTATTAAAGACAAATATTTAATTTAAAAATTTTAAAAATAAATAACTTAAAGTATATCAAACACTATATTATCAGTATACCCAACATCTACACTCATCTCTCTAACTTCTCTACACACCTCTCCTCCTTAAAAAAACACTTTGAACCCTACTACACTAACATTCTCTATATCAACTTATCAAGGCCGGGCTATACTTCTATGAATGTAGATCGTTTAGATGCATATCTAATGCACAATGAAAGAGGCCTATGAAAATCTAGATTGATTTCATTGGAAGCACAATGAAAGAGGCCTATGCAAATCTATGAATGTAGCTCAGTGTTTTATAAAAAGGGAAGGAGACATTTTCTTCAGTTGTGCAGCATATGTGTGGGATTATATATAAATATTCTGTTAGACACGGGAGCATATCTGTAGCTTGAAGTTTAATAGCGCTACCACCATGTGATGATATGCCACAAATCATAGACCAAGAGTGTGACTCTTTTTTATAGAATTGTGATGCCACATTTATTTATTCTTTTTTTCATTTTAATTTTTATTTTACCTCTGTGGTGTATAAGTATCCTGCTTTCACAAAATGTTTTTCCAGACCTGGGGAAGCAATTTTTGCTTTTCACTTTCATTTATATTTCCAGTTATTTGTTCATATATGCATGATCCTCGTTACTCTGAAATTTATGTAGATGGTCGGCTTCGGCATGCTTTCATTGGCATATATAGGATTTCGAGAAAGAACAGAAGATTATGATTTCCAAGCACCCCTGCATGATCAGGGGCGGGAGGTGGTGGTGATGGTGTAGGGTTTGGGTGTGTTTAGTAGAATTGTTGGGTGTGATGTTGGGTTCAATTGTTGGGTTTTTAGTAAAGGTAATTTAAGAAAACATGTTGAGTATATTAATAAGTTTTAACATTTTTTTAAAATGAAGGTGAGTGTTAAAAATATGTTGGAGCTACTGATAAAAATAATTGGGTCCGAATAGCAGCACCCAAATAAGTCTATATGCTTGTTCTCTTCATCTACAATTTATTCTGCAATAGAGCCATGATTTTCTCTTGATAAATGTTATTTTAAGAGCCTTTAGTTCCTCCTGCCGTGTTAAATACAACTCTTCAATTATCGTGAGAATGATTAATATAAGGTAAAATGAAAAGATTGAAATGTCTACATTATTTGTTACGGCGACGATTGCTATCACAAACAAAGATGCCTTCGTTTTTTTATTATTTAGACAAAAAATATGACTGTTACAATACCATTTTTATTTGATGAATGGTACCCATATTAAAATAAACTTTAAGAATTTGATCAAAATTTATGTGGTAATGTTTTATTTATTTATCACTAAAGTAATATTACATGCAATGCAATAAACCTAAAGAAGAGGCATCGAGCTCAAAATTAATATAATTTACAGGAAGAATGTTGAAGTTACATGATTTGCAAAGCATCGGTCAGATGCACAAAGTGTCCACCTCAAGTTTCGAGCATCCAGAAGAACATGTGGAGGAAGCAATGCTGCAATAACAAACGGATCATCTACAGAAGCAACATGAACGCTCACCTGAAATGAAAATATGTAAAAATTATTATAACTTAACAACGGGAGACCAGAAATAGTGGGAGGTGCAAATGGTAGCTAAGCCAAATAAAGCAGATTCATATACACTAAGTTTTGGATCCATAAAATTGGAAGATCGGGATATACCGTTATAAGAGGCTTGTCTTTAGCTCTGCATGGCAACACATCGTGTAATTTTTCTACACCAAACAGCTGTCACACCCAAAAAACCAAATTATTCTCACATACCTCAAAATAGATAATAAAGAACATCTTGGGCTATTATCACTCCTTATTAATTCCACATACCTGAATACGATTTAATCCATGCATAAACACGTGACAAACAATGCTTATGACTGGAACAGCCACAGCTTGAAGCATGCAAAGAAGGACTGAATCTTCTTCAGCATTGAATTCCTTACCCACTGCAGCCACCATAAATAAAAACCACCCTTTTATTATTTTTATTATGGTTCTTAGGAAAACCCACAACACACTCCCACATAAATACATTATAGAAGCACAAACGAACAAGTAGTATTAAAAACCCTTGCAAATTCTTTAAACCCAATGTTTTCAATTCCATAGGTACCCAAAATTGTCCTCAAGCTGAAATTCTAACTATACACTAATTTCAGACATAGTTAGGCTTGCCTCTCCAGCTAGCTACATGACTCTTAAGACACTAGCAGAGAGTGAATTTATGAAATGCACAATATTTACTAAAAATCAAATTTTCTTCACTGCCTAAACTAACTCCACTGATATTATTATGAAATAAAAAAAAAATTACTTAAAAAAAAAAAAAAAAAGCAAATGCAGAAACAATTCAATCATGAGCATTGAGCGAAGGAGAGACCTCGTATGCGATAGAAAGCAGGGGAAGAAGGGAGATAGTCTCTCCGGAAGTCACGGAAGCGTTGAAGCCAACGCTGCAAGGTGGACGAGAAGTAACCGTTAGAGAAGATCGGGTGGTGCCTGAGCCGGCGATCCACCTCCACTCTGAACCGCTCCTTGAGCCGAAGCTGTACGGACAGGGCCTTGCTCTTCCACAGATCTCCATGCTCAACTCTCGCAGCAGCCATTACAGCCATTTCCTAATTTTTATTTATTTTAACTCATTCTATTTTTTTAATAAATCTTTGTTTTTAAAGTTAAGAAAGATGAAACAATGAGTTCAATAACTTAAAAAAAAAAGTAAGTCATTTCCAGATTGGAGGCGGTTTCTAAAATTTATAATAATAATTTCATCTAAAAAAAACAAAAGAGAATAAATGAGTGCACTGAACAAATTCAGAAAGCCCAGAACAAAACAAGGCCCAAACTCCCAAACGGAGAGTTCACAGTACAATGCCTAATTACATTTCACAGCAAATCTATGCAAAACTTTGAAGTTGTGCAACAATATGAAAAATAGCATAACTGCTGTTTTCAGTTCTAGTAATGGCTTCCATTAACATGATAGCATGGTGCAACACCATCACATTTATAATGCCTACCGGATTCACAACTCCATCTAGGCTTTATTTGTCAAACTCCCATATTACGCCTCCATCCTCTGCAGCACCAAAGCATTAATACATTAAACATAAGTTGTATTCCAAGTGCAACTATGAAAAACCAAAAGATGAAACTTCATTACTTCAATTAATCATAAAAGTGTAAGATTAGGTCTTAGAAATGCTTCCAAAAGAGATCCAATATGATGTTAAGAAAGCAATCACTTGATATACAACAGCCATATATTATTAACCATTACAAGTTACAACAGAAAAGGACCACAGATGATCATTAATTTCATTTTTAACATTTCCTTTTGTAATTTATTAATGTTGTAGATCTTCAATCTAAACCATGAACCCCAAAGTGCATAATTGCCCACCATGAAAAAGGCTCAAAGATGCAGTATCTAATGTTAGCAACTTATCATCGCATATTTGCATCTAACCTAAAACATTAAAAGCAGGAAATTGTAGTTGTCTTGACCATATCAGAACTTGTGAACACTACACAGAACATTACCTCTAATTTTCTTGTTTATCCAAGTCTCCACGAGCATCCCGGCACCAATTCCACCGGCAATACATGCTCCAAAGAATGCAATGTTATAGGGTAGGGATCTTCGTGGAAGAAAATAGTAATCTGGAATCTGCCTAATCTTTTTGGGAAGCCGCTTCTTCATGCCAGGTTTGACACTGGGGTTTTTCTGCATCTCACTTCCAACAGCTTTCCAATCCACCCCTTTCAATGGGTCTTTTGTCTCTTCGCACATCACTGTAAACTAGTGAAACCTACCCACAACATATGATGATAATGAAAAAGTTTAAAACTGAGAAGAGAGGAGAGGCGGCGAAGGTAGAGGAGACATAGATAGAGAGGAGAGAGAGAGAGAGAGAGATATATATATATATATGTACTAGCATTCATTTAAAATACTAACTACTAAGTACTAAACTACTAATTATTAACTTAATTTAATATATACAATGTACTAACTAAATACATATACATATACTGATATACATATACTTACATATAAACTGAAATGAAATGAATTGAATTGAATTTCATACCTGGTTCAGCAAGCAATCAGCAAGACAGCAACAAACAGCCAGCAAGCAAGGAGCACCACAGTTAAATTAACACTGCAATAGAAGCATACACATGTTAAAATTTAAATTGAGAAACAAATTTAGAATTAGAATCTGCACATTTAAATAGAATTGTAGTCGAATTGAATTGAAAAACCCAATTTTTTTAAACCCAGAAAGCCCTAATTTTGAAAACCCTAAAATGTGACATTTCAATTCATTGATCAACAGAACCTTTGCTCATGAATTTAACTGATTTAAAACCCTAAAACCCCCAATCCGAGAACCCCAAAAGCCCCAATTTTAAAAAACCCTAAAATCCCCAAATTTGAAACCCTAACTGCTTAATCCAATCGATTGGGTTTAGGGGTTTCTTACCTCTGGTGCTGGTGGCGTCTGGTTGTTGTGGACCTGTGGTGCCGTCGGGTTGTGGTGGTCTGAGATGGACAGAGAGAGAAGAGACAGAGGGAGATTGAAGAGAGAGAAGACAGAGACGAGAGAAGAGAGAAGAGAGGAGGCTGAGATGAGTGGTGGCGTTCAGCGGTGGTGGCAGCAAAGAAGAAGGCTGAGAGCGGAGAGCTGAGACGCAGAAGCCTGAGATCGCGAAGAGAGGGAAGAGAGAAAAGATCATGCACCCTCCATCCTACGGCCACAATTCAATCATATATAAATTTTTTTTAGAAAAATATGATAAATATAGGGTTCGGTACGGTAGTGATATACCGACAGTTTAGGCTGGGCCAGACCGCTACTACTATCCGCCCCTTCGGATAGGTCAGCAACCGCAACCGACTACGTCGTATTCCGACTCCTCACGCCTTACTGTTTACCGACCTTCAGTTTCGGTCGATTTGTCAGTATTTTCGGTAAACCACCCTAGTCCTATATGAGACAAAAATAGAGGAGGGAGACAGAGCAATGTGTGTGCAGCGGAAATATAATGAAGAGAAGAAAATAAAATTTTGTAAAGTTTTAATAAGTTGAGGTCAAGGAGTGAAACCGAAATTTTCGTTTTTTTGGAATCCCGAAATTTTATTACATAACCCTTAATTTTCGATAATATTTCGGCAAAATTTTGAAAATTTCGTTAATATTTCGGCTGAAATTTCGATCACCCTTCAAGTGCATTTCTGTGAAATTTCGTCAAAATTTAAGCGAAATTTCACTATGCCTATTGAAATTTCGCTGTACACCCAGCCCCCCCCCCCCAATTACTTCACTTTGACATCTTCACTCTTCACCTTATCTCTCTTTCGCCTTCCCGACTTCACCTTCCAAGGCCCAAGACCACCGGCGCATCCCCCACTTTCCGGCCATCCTCCACTCGCCGGAAACTACCTAGCCAACACCACTCCTTGGGGCGAGATGAGGGTGAGGGTGAGGGTAGGCTTATGATGGAGATGCCGAGAGAGAGAGAGAGAGAGAACCACGGGGGAGGGGGTGGTGTCTGTGAGAGAAATGAGAGAAAGGGGAGTATTGGTGGGAGGCTAGGACTATTCACAGTGAAGTCCTTTTTTCTTTTTCTTATTTTCTTTACTCCAAACAGTGGCAAATCTCTTGCTGCTCCTTTGTCGGTGGCTGAGATCTTTCGGGAGCACTCGATCGGCTGATCGGGACCGTCCGATGGGTTGAGCTTTGGGAATCTTTTCAATTTTTTTTGGATTCGCCACATGAGGCTTTGGGTGGGCTTGTCTGTGTTGTCAGGGCGGTAAGGACTTTGTGTGATCATGATTGTAGCCGCCAGATTTGAGATTTTTTACTTGGTTGAATGATATGATAGTGAACAAAATTTTACAGTGCGTACACGAAATGCAAAGGATTTTTATCTCTAAATATCGATGGGTTCATATTTGCCTGGGAGCAGTTTGATTTTTGGGGTAAAAAAAGAAAAAACATGATAAAGAGAAAGAGAACTTAAAGACTTAGAGTTAGAGAAGTGAGTCACGGACTCATGGTGAAAGAAAATGAAGGAAAGACAAAAAAAAGTAAAAAAATAGAAAAAAAAGAAAAAAAAAATTCTGAGTTTTGTTTAATTGTTTTTAAACCCTAATACATTTATATTCTTTAAAAATAGGTCATTTTTATGTGATTATTAAGTAATAAATAATTTTATAATAGTATTTATCTCTAACACACATTATATTTATTTAATTCATGATTTAATATTGTAATATAAATAAATTTGAAGTGTTATTTATAAATTATTAATTAGCAATCCATTTTTTTAACAGTATTTGTCTCCAGCGCGCATTATATTTACTTTATATCACTTGAAACCTACTATATAATTTGATTTCTTTAATATTTTTTATCAATGTAGTAGATAATATCTTAAATAAACATATAGTCAAGTTTTATTCAAAATTTCCGTATTTTGATAACAATTTCCGTCGTTTTTGTTTAATTTTGTCGAAATCGAAATTTTAATCTAAATTTCCGCTAAAATTTCCATCGAAATTTCCATAAAAAATTTTCTCGAAACCGAAATTTTACTCCTTAGTTAAGGTCAAGGTAACCTAATATCTTAAATAATATTAATATTAGTCTATCAGTTACTATGGTCTATGGTATAAATATATGTCACCCTTTAATTTTTTTTATTTTTATTTTTTATAATACTTATGTATGATTTGACGAAATCACCCTTTAATTTAACAGAAAAATAGACGAAATTAACGATAGATGAGACATTGCTAAACGGAACAAAGTTTGTATAACAATTATTAATTTTTTTTTTTTATTTGGGTGGTAAATGCATACACTCCCTATAGTCTGGGCAATAAACGTGCAAATTTCTCTAAATAAAAACCACCATTTTATTATTTTTCTTATGGTTCTTAGGAAAACCCACAACACACTCCCACATAAATACATTATAAATGCACAAACCAACAAGCATAGTTAGTAAATTAACGTATAATATGTGTACGAATTTTTGAAAAAAACTTCTATTTTTCATATTTTTCAAAAGATACGGAAAAAATGTAGAATTTAAATCCAAACATATAATACACATATTATTCCGTATTTTTACACATATTATTAGCATTTTTTTTAAAACAAAAAAATATATATATTATATCCAAATTTTTTACTATACTTTTATAGCAAATATTATGAATAATACACTTTGTCATCTCGTATATTACTAACTATAGCAACAAGTAGTATTAAAAACCCTTGCAAATTCTTTAAACCCAATGTTTTCAATTCAATAGGTACCCAAAATTGTCCTCAAGTTGAAATTCTAACTATATGCTAATTTCAGACATACTTAAGCTTGTCTTTCCAACTAGCTACATGATTCTTAAAGCTAAGACACTAGCAGAGAGTGAATTTATTAAATGCACAATATTTACTAAAAATTGAATTTCCTTCACTGCCTAAATTCTTAATGCAATTGTTTTGTGTGAGTGTGAGAGTCGGGGGTGTTATGGTGGAAAAATTATTAGGTATAATCGATATACCGCGACGTAGTGTAACATATCTAACGTGTAAGGGTATTGTTGAACGTCATGTTTTTATTTGTAGGGTATAGTATAAATAACATTTACTCATATTATAACACATAAGTTGCTTATATCACGTGGCAGTGTATCGGTTATACAGAATAATTTCTCATTGTAGTGTACCAGGGTGCGTCATACATAGTGGCGGACCCAGGAATTTTATTACTAGGGGCGAGATAAATAAGTTTTCATTCATTATAGAGATACAATATTACAAGCTATAGTTGTCCACGACGAGTTTTCATATTTTGAAAACGCGGCATTATAGTATCATTATCAATACTATCAAATATATATTTTTTAATGTATACAACCAAACTATGATTCATCCATTCATCAGCCATTATGTTACGCAATGGATTCTTCACAATATTCATAGCTGCGAATGCCCTCTACTGAAGCAGTCGCAACCAGTAAAAGTAAAGCCACTGTCACAAGTAAGTAGACCAATGGATATGATTTATTCCTCTTTAATTCCACTAATTTTTGTGCAAGACCACTAGGGTGCGGAGTACATGAGGCACGTAAATTACTTATGGTTTACTAATTTAGGATTTTGGCTATTTTACTTGTGCCCCAAAATTCTCTCCCAAGTTACCACATTCTTAATGGCATTGTATGTCTGCAGTTATTGTAGAATTTCGCTTTATCATGTAGTTAGACTTTCTTTAGTCGTGCTTAATGGTTAATCAGTGGGCGAAATAGGCTAAATAATTGTTGGCTCTAGCCAATCTCCAAGTTTTTGTTTATCAACCCATAATATAGGATTTCTTGCTTTGTGTTGAAAGAACGTGGTATGTTCTTTTGGCTAGAAGATAACCCTACATGGCTTATGATCGAATTGTATTCAATATGTATATCTTGTAACCTATCTTAACCTTAGTAAAATTTACTTGTTTCTTCTTAAAAAGAAGTTCGAGAAGGTTGTACCTTCCTCAAAATATTTTAGAAATATATAAAGAAACCAGCTTATATATTCAAAGTAACAAGAACAAGATCTCTAAATTGATCAATCACAAACTGATTATTCTTTATTATGTAGAGAAGTAGAACGCGACAATAACAAGGACAAGGTGTAGTAAGCTTATGATAACAAAATACATCAATGAGTATTGAATATAACATGTACTCTTAGTCAATTTCTTGACAGACAAGGAACCGCAGGTGAAGTAGCCATTTCAGTTCCATTGGCCCTGTTACAGAATGCACGAGTTGTCTTTCCATCAATGGAGGAAGTAATTTTGATATGGTCCATCACAATGTTGGTGCAACCGATATTGCAACAATCCAACTTAATTGCTTCCTCAACTGTGGAAGTTCCCTGGATATTATAATACGTGATATTGCTGATCTCTACTCCCTTCATCTAAATATAACATCAAAGTGGTAAAACACTCATTAAAATATTAGTCAATATTTATGCCCTTTAGAGACATTTAGCCTCTTTTTTTTTTTTTTTTTTTTTTTTTAAGTTTTGGAAAAATAGTCCTTGAGTAGTGCTCGAATCCACCTCTTCAAGTACTCAACATAGTGTCAAATTTCAAGCACTCTTCGAAAAAAGTTGAGTATTATTCGATGAGAACTCAATCACTACTTCAAAATATAGAGAGTTGAAGTCTAAAAGAAAAAAAGGATAGTTTTCAAAAGTTTCATTATTTTTTAAACTAACTCATTTCATAGATAGATGGAAATATATATATATATATATAGTCCCCTTTCAATAAGGGATCTTTCATTTAGTGTTAAATGAGAGATCTCCTTATGGGGCTCACATGGGTCATTTTGTGTTGATCTGAATCGTCTATTTTTTACATTTCCATTGATAAATTATCTCTGCAAAAAATCAGCCATATCGAAAATCATTTGTCTATCTAACTATAATCAAACAAATAGACAAACCAAATATTTTCGATGAAACCGTACATTTGTTTATCAAAGTTAGATTGGCAAATGATTTTCGATTTAGCTGATTTTTTATAAGGATGATCTATCAATAGAGATGTAAAAAACGAACGTTCGGATCGACACAAAACAATCCGTGTAGGCCCCACAGGGGGATCCCTCATTTAGTGTTAAATGAGAGATGCCTCATTGGAAAGCCCCTATATAAATATTTCGACCAAAAAAAATATTGAAGCATATATTATATTAGAAAAATTAGTTACCGTATTTTTGCAATCACTTCCACGAGCAAAATAATTTTGATCGATGATAATAGGGTTGTGAGTCTCTATAAGTGTGATATGCTCAAAGGATATCTTCCCAGCAAATCCTCTTCCATCCTGTTAAACGTGCGTGAAGGATATCAATTAAAGGAAATTAAATAATTAATGACGTAATTAGTTGGTTGTGTCGTAATTACTGGCTTTGTCTTTATTCTCACTCCATTTTGAGTTCCATTGAAGCTACAATTGCGCACATATACTTCTTCCACTGTCTCATATTGTGCAGTTTTTCCTAAGCTTCCCACACTGAAGAATGCAAATATCACAAAAGAAAAAAAATATATATATATATTAGAAGCCCATGGACATAAATCATATATTTAGACATTTATCTATGCATATTTATAAAAAAAAATTAGGATTAAATACCAAATATCAATAGTTTTTCAGCAAAGCAGTAAGACACTAATTTTTTTTAGTTTAAGCTAACCTAGAGAAAGACATTTTGGATTAGGTTACAAATCGGTTTGTTATACAGTTGTTACGGTCAAACAGTCACAATTGTTATTGTTTTAAATTCATAAAAATTCAAAATTTATAAAAATTTAATGCTTTTGATTTAGGCTTGAGAGATAAAATCTTATTGCCTAGAGACTAAACATTAAAGCTTAAGGCTTGCAAATATTGAAAAAATAACAAATTAATAAAAAATTTATGACTGTTAGACAGTTACAGCTCGGTATAACCATGTTTTTTAAAGTTGGTATATAAATTGAAATTTAGTATCTAAACTGAAATGACATAAACATTTTGGTAGTTAAAATGAAAAAACATTATAATTTGGTACTTAAAGTCAACGGACCTTATTTATAATCGGTCTCCAAAACGGTTAACTTGCAAGTAAATACTTTGGACATCAATCACTTGGTAGTATAAATCCAAAATCTGTGAGTTAAAACATAATATCTAAACACTTTGAAATTCCTATAGTATTAAATCATGTTAGAAAAGTGATTAAAAATGGAGAAAAATTGGCACTGATCAAAGTAATGAAGCGTCTAACGGTGCAAATTCTCATTTGTTGATCACTCGGATTTTTGCTAATTGATCGGCGAAGTAAATTTGCAAAGAAAAATGTGGTTAATCGCTTAAGAGAATAGTATATAAGTTTGTCTATGTATACACATATATTACGAAAAATAGATTTCATAAGAAAATAGGTGGCTTCGATCATTGAATTATAATGCGAATTGAGTCCCACAAGTCATACCTCGATATATTTGGTCAAATCCATATAATATATAGATCCAACAGTGAATATAATCTTATTCATACTCAAAAGTGCTATCGATCCATTTTATTTGTTGTTATCCTTGAATAATAATATATGGCAAAAATTAAAAGTCAAACATAAAGAAAAAAGAAAAAAGAAAAAAGTAGAGAATCTAGATATTTACTATGTAAAGGTAATGAGGCATTTAATTCACCTGATTCCATGACCCGGTCCACATGCAACATTTGTAATGTTGACATAGGAGGTGCCATAATTGATAGCAATGCAGTCGTCACCTATATATATATAATTAAAAAAAAAAATGAATTATAAGATTAGCAAATACTTTACAGAAAAAAAAAAATAGATTACCAAATATTAATAATGATAAAACAAATAACAGATATAGTAATGTAATTTTACCAGTTCCAATGAAAGAGTCACGAATAGTAATGTTGGATGACCTGCATATATCAATTCCATCAGTGTTGGGACTGTCTTCAGGTGCGATTATTTGTAGATTGAACAAAGTTACACCATGGCAATCGTTTATAGCGATATGACTCATTGGGCTATTGAGATGTGTAAGCCCACTTAGTTGAAGACCATTGCATCTGTTGATGTATAGAGCCTGCATGCACACCACCAGTGGTCAACCATTCAGATATCACAATATTACAATTGACATTTATGACATCCAATTTTTTGATATTTTTTCATGTTGCAAAACTTGCAACTCGTGCATTATTATTATTATTATTTTTATATTCTTGAGGATGAATTCCTTCGTAAGTCAACAAAATGTCTTAATATGTAATGACTTGTAACGAGAAATGACTCTTTGCAACTACACAGCCCAAGCATTGTTCTCAAAATATAATTAATTGAGGTCCTTAATTTCCCATTTGTATAGCATAAAAGCATAAATCCAAATGCTAGTTGAATATTAAAGAGAGTTAGTGTTTTAGATACCTTTGGCCGCTTGCATTTGCCATTGTCCATCTGAAAAATAAAATAAAATAATTTCAAATAAGATTGTTAATATATATTGAAGTGATAGGAACAAAACCATTCAAAAAAATCAAAAAAGTAATAGAAACAAAGGGGTTGAGGTGTAAATAAACATACAGATCGATACACATATGCGTGTAAGAAGAACACCAAATATCATTGTCTTTTTATTTTTGTAAATACTTTAATTAAAGAACTGACGATTTAGATCATTAAACTACTTTACAATATGAATATGTTATGTTGTTTCACATTTAATTAGAAAATTAGAATTTTTAAGGAGTTGAGTCTCTTCACTTATTATCAATTATTTTTGTGTTGAATATTCCAATTAATTTCAAAGTGTTTTGCTTTTTTTTTTTTTCTTAAAAAATGGATATCCACAACTCTTGGAAATTTCCATACCTATATGGCTATATGAGTCAATTAAAACTAGCATCCATGAAACTCTTTTACTAAAAGTCTAGAATTATAACCCGTTGACTGTTTCATTACTATTTTACCTCAAAAAAAAAATTTGGTAGACAACTTTACCTCAATTTAGGGTCTAGAATATTAGAATACCCCTTATAGTTATTATTACAAATTTGCTTTGCCACATAGTATTAGAATATCCCTTATAATTATTCATTACTACAAAATATGACAATGTGAAATATTACACGTTATATCTCAAAAAAAAAAAAAAAAAAAAACAATAGTGTTGAAAATTACTCTTTTCCACCAATCTGAACCATGACCGTCAATTTGTCCCGATCCATCAATTATGAGATTATCCACTTGATCAAATGCCACCCATGTACTTGTGCAATTTTTCCATGCATCAATACTCATAGGGGCAACAATATTCCCCAAAACCTGCAAAAATGGGTCAGAAAGAGGCATGCAAGAAATTATAGTATATGTGTCATGATTTGTCTTGCAATCTGAATGTGACTCAATGTTTTTTGTCTCCGGAATTCTGCAACCATATATTTATTCACAATAATATTAGAATTATTAAATTTTTTATCACATAATATGTCGCATATAAATATTTAATTTACTTGTTAGAAATAAAATAAATTTCAAGAGTGAACCACCCAAATTTAAATAAAAGAAACACTGCAATGCACATCATTTGATAAACAAAATCATATTACAGTATATGATATCATTTGCAAGTGTAACACTTATGTACTCATTTATATATCTAACTAATTAGAATTGAATTAGACATTTTACCTGGAGATGAACACTTTGGGACTTGCAAGGACCCTGGAATACCACTGGTTGCAACAAAAACGTAGCGTTTGAAGGTATGATAAGGGTTGGAAGGCCTTGAACGCTAGTTGCTCCACATAAAGCTTCCCACGCTTTTAAGAAAGCCTAAAAAGTACCCAAAAAAAATACACACACGAAAAATTAATCTATATGGTTAATCAACCTCTGGTCAAATACTTATAATATTTTCTTATTCTTTGCACGTGTGCGCAAAGTGTGAATACCAATACAAAAACTATTAATTGGAGTAATTGTTTTTGTGAGACTGTAACATCTAGGTAGTGTTATTAATCCACTTATGTTACAATACATGTATATCAAAAATATAAATTTGTCATTCATCCATATTAATTATAATTTGTAGATTAATAACATTATATATCAGTATTACACCCAAATTAGACAATTTCTCGAACTTACATGGATTATATATTGATCATTTTTTTCAGATATTAATTACCTGAGAGTCATCTGTTCCACCATCACCTATTGCACCATAATCACGTGCGTTGAAAGTTTGGCAACAGGCACTGTGTAAACTAGATGAGACAACAGTAAATATTACAAGGCCGACCAGTAGGTTCTGCACGTATCAATAAAAGTCAATTAAAAAAAAAAAAAAAAAAAAAAAAAAAAAAAAAAAAAAAAAAAAACTATTTAGTACGTGAATGACGATAGACATATGCACACAGATGGAGCATTTAGCAGCAATAGTAGTGCATTATCGGTGGTGTATCTATGGCCTCACCATTGTTATATTCTAAGAACTAATGCTAGCTTGGTCGAATTTACAACCCACTTATTCTATAACCCCATAAACTTTTGTCCCTCTTTTATACATAGATATTTTGGAGACTTTGCCCATTATAATAACTTCATCTCCATTTACTGATATTGGGACTGAGATTTTTATTGCAATACATATTAATATTTATCATATAAATAACGACTCTAGATATCAAATTTAGGGACTATTCTTAAATTGTAATCTAGTCTACAATTTATTCAAGAAATTATATAATGACCTAGATTTCCATTAGTATTTATGTAAACTAAATTTCCCTCACTGATTTTCTTTTCCATATATATAAATTTAGTAAATGATGGAGTTCATGAATCATGATGCTGGAGTAGAGTTTAACAAGCAATTATTTTATTTGGGGTGGGGGATTCAAACTTTGGAACTCTCTCATATTGACGTATTAAATACGTGATAAAAAAGGAATGAGTTAGATAATTAATTTTGAGAGAGTTCCTAAGTTCGAATTTTCCATCCCAAATAAAATAAAAAAATAGTAAAACAGTACGTTAATTTTAGAACCTGATAGAGGGGGGATGAGTCTAATAATTAACCTGAAAATACTATTGTAAACTATAACTTTGTAGCCATTAAGACTATATATACTAGAATTGTTAAAAAGAAAAAAAAGGAAGAGTACCAACCCTCAACGATACAATCTTCAGTCTGGTAGGTTCTAGCTCCCACTAGGCCACAAGGCCCACAACCTCACTTATTGGATTCACCAAAAAAAAAAAAAAAAAAAAAACCTCATTTGTTGGCCGGGCTCCACCACTAATTGATACCCGAATGAAAAATCAGTAGTGGCTTATCTTATTGAACAGAAGAACCAGGTCCACCACTATGTAGGTCACCTGTGCTCTCTGATGATTATTCATATCAATGAGCAAAGCGTAGTACCTACTCCAACTATGGTGTCACCGAACTTCTCCACTAAGAAAAATTTTTACTTTGTTGTGTATAATTACTTTCGTCATTTAATTAGTAAATGTAGAAGAGGAGGAAGCGGTAAAAAAAAAAAAAAAATTGTGAGAGAGAGAAATATGGGTGGAAAAACTTTTTTATAATACATGTACAATATATATTTAAGAGTATTATTTAGAATTTAAAGTTTAGATATTAATAATTATATATATGTTATAATTTGAATAAATTAGTAGCACCTCATTAACATGCCACATGATAATTTCGGTCACTTTTAAAAATTTTCTTGTATAAGAGTATAAGCATCAAGCAAAATTTTACAGTAATTATCCTCAATTATATGCTTACTCACAAGAAATATCATGTGTGTACTTATATTTCTGTATTATTTAAATTCATGGCTAAAACATCGTTGTTTAGGATTTAGTGTCTAAAGTTCTTATTAGAAAAATAATTAATATTAACTTGAAACAACATAGGTCCTTGAACTCGTTAATTTTGAGAGAACCATTTTGCTTACAAAGTTCTTAATTAAGCATGGCAATACTAGATCCACCAAATTTAGTGAAGCATTACTACTCTAGTTAATGCTTCCTACATATGTTATAATATAATATACTATAGTTAATTTAATAATAAATACAACAAGACATTAATTTTAGTTAATTATAATATAACACGTGGGACACATTGAATGAAAGGATTATGATCAATAATAGTAGCCATCGAGACACTAACATTTTCTCGATATTTTTCGTACTCTTTTGCATAAAATGAGATTCATGATATTTTGAGATATATATGTAGGCCCATATGTTAAGTGTTGGAAAATTTAAGATTTGATATGTATAGTAATACTCTGATAATGATATGCCATACTTAAAGGTGACCAACAAAATCATCGATCACTCTCTTAATTAAGCTGCTGATTCCCCAAAAATGATCATATAGCATATATAACATATTCCTTGTATATATTATCCAAGCAATTGATCGACCTCAGAATTATTGTCCCCCACCATATCCAAACGCATATATTTTGGCCTGCCCACAAGTCCCAATAATTCAATTGTTGAATCATCAAACTAAAGCATGTCATAGCCCATGCACACCGCACTTAATTAGTTTGTTGGGTTAATTACTATATATATAGTATGAGTTTCTAACCCACATGACATATATAAATTTGGAAGTGAAAGGTCTTGTAAGGTCTCCATAATCTACTTGAGCAGGTTTTGTGATGGAGAAGAGCAAGTCGTTTTCCGGGTACCACTCAACGGCCTACACGGAGGTGCGGTTCGGCTTGGGGGACCGAACGAAATCGTACAGCTTCAATGGTCCTCTGGCCAGCAGCAAGCCTGTAGATGGGTTATCCAGCACTGCCTCTGCAAGCAATAATCCAGAGGTGGAGAGAAGGAAGAGAGTGGCAACCTATAACATGTATTCTATGGAAGGTAAGCTCAAGTCCTCGTTTCGCAACAGTTTCAAATGGATCAAGGGCAAGTTTGTTGACAACTTCTACGACGAGTAGTGAACTAAACCAAATATGCCAAAGTGAAGTCAGGTTCCATAATTTCCATTTACTGTACATATATATATTTATGCTAAATTAAGGTTGCCCTAGATAATTGTAATGGTTTCCCTAGGGATATGATTGAATGTATCCAATGTTATATATATAAGATGGTTTTGACTACTTTTGAGTTCATTTAAATTAAGTTCATTTTTGTGTAATTAAAATTATAATTTGTGTGCGAGTGACTGATGAATTAAACTATTCTTGCAAATGAGCATGCTTTATTTTTTCTTATTTTTATGTTTTTAATTCTAAGTCTTAAGTCTTTATTTCTTCTTTGGTTATATATTGGTGTTATATAGTCTTATCATGTGATACAAACCCAATCTTTTATCACATTAGTGAGTTAGCCTCTATTTTATATAGTAATAGGCTCTACACACACGCTCTCATGTATATATATGTTGTCATTTATTTATTTATTTATTTTTTTTAAGGGAAAAATTTACAAACAAGACACATATTTTGATGATTGTTTCATTTCAGGACATTAATTTTGATTCGTGTTAATGAATGACACATACTTTTATTTTGTGTCAACTAAGGACCATATTTTTTTTGTTTTTATCTCAACTTTGGCCTGACATTGGACTTATCAAAACTCCACCAAATTTAGCAAACTTATACTTGGTTTAAAGCTATGCATTTTCTCTTTATAACCATATAAAGATCACTCAAATCGGACATCTACAATTCTAGATAATCGGCCCAAAAGTAGGGTATTCGAAATTGTCATATCGGACCTCTGAGAAAAAATTTGAAAAATCAGACAATTTCGGGTACCTTACTTTGGGGCCGATTATCTGAAATTGTAGAGATTCGATTTGGGTGATCTTTATAGTTGTAAAAAGAAGATACATATCTTTAAACCAAGTATAAGTTTGCTAAATTTGGTGGAGTTTTAATAGGTCAAACGTCGGGCCAAAGTTGAGATAAAAACTAAAAAAAAAAAAATATGGTCCTTAATTGACACAAAATGAAAGTATGTGTTCTTCATTAACACAAAGCAAAATTAATGTCCTGAAATGAAACAACCATTAAAGTATGTGTCATGTTTGTAAAATTTTTCCTTTTTTTTAATAGGATATGTTTAGGCCACCTAGGCCGGAAAAATTATTTAAGGCTTGTGTGAGTTTACCACCCATAATTACACGTCAATCTCAATATATTATACCTCATTTCGTAGCTCCCAAGTAAAAAAAAGGCCAAAGTGTACTCTTGGTCTTTGTACTTTAACAAAAATTTCATTTCGGTCTCATTCTTTCAATTTTAGAAATTTCAGTCCAATACTTTTAATAAGTTTGCAATTGGGTTCAAATTATTAATTAGGTTTAAATTATTAGCGGGTATATGACGTAACATATATATTTTGGACATTTTAAGTAACGTATGAGTGTAACTCATTTAACTGGGTGACGTTGCCTAATCACATTTGGACACATGACTTTTTTTTTTCTTAATTATTTAATTTTTTGTCTTTTCTTTCTTTCTTAATTATCTTTTTCTTAATTATATTTTATTTAAATTTTTTTTAGACCGTATTAATAATGAAATTTCTAAAATATTCATTCATATGCGCTGTCACGTCATATTTACGTCTAAAAAATAAACATAGTTAATAATTTGGACCTAATTGCAAACATAATGAAAGTACGAGATTAAAATTGCCAAAATTAAAAGAACGAAAACCAAAGTAAAAATTTCGTTAAAGTACAGGGACTAAAAATGTACTCTGGCCTTTAAAAAAGTTGCATAAATATATTTCAACTTCCATTTTGTGTTAATTTTATACCTTCATTACATTTTCCGTTAAGGATCCCGTTATCTTTTGATGTGACACATGCGGACTTCACCACTAAGCGTTAACATGACTAAAAAATAACCACATCGACCAAACAAACTAATAAGTCTTTAAAAATTAAATAATTAAATTAAAAAATTAAAACTCATCACCTATAGCCCTGCTGCAACCCTCCTCCCCCCCCAAGCCCAACAACCTTCATCTCTCCCCATAGTCACTGTTAACCCCCTCCCCCTCCCCCTCCCCTCCCACCCTCATCGATGGGTCTGGTTTCGACGACATATATCTCATATTCAGTCTGACGACCCCAATTTTTGAGCTCGACATCTCCTTATACCATCTCATTGACTCAAATTCATTTTTCTCTAATGTTTTTTTTAACAGGAAAGTGGCTTAGATTGATTCTTGATCTTTGAAGCTGTAAAAATTAGTAATACATTTTAGATTCTTGGGTGTTTATGTCCTAATGTGAGTCAACTGGAGTCCATTGGGGTCAATTGGGGTCAAATAACTCAAATGGTCTTGTTATTCAAATGGGGTCACGAATTGACCTCAATTGACCAACACTTTTTGCAAATAACAAAACCATTTGACCTCATTTGACTCATATTATGATATGAATTGACCCATTTGCCCTTCCACGTTGGCAAAATTATATCCGTTTAGGGTGTTTTGACGGAATGGACTAACGTGGCACACGTGAATTAATTTTTTGATGCACTAATCAATTAAAAAAATTTGTGGACCAACACAAGACTTATGAAATAATCAGTGGACCAATCGTGTAGTTATCTTTATTAGAAAAATATTAAAACCACATAAGTAACATTTAAATAAAGGTCAACGCACAAGGACAAAAACATACAATTTGGCCCTTTAGTAAATATTTCTTATTAAATTGACAAATCAAAATGCATGCACGTAACGTTATTTATAGTGATCTAATTATAAGTAGATTTGTTGGCCTAGAGACATGTAAATTGTAGAGACTAGTTCGACAAAAAGAATAGATGCTACACTTTTTGGGATGTTTCCACACTAATCATATATGCAAACACTTAAATCTTCACAGCATTCCGACAAGTCAAACCCAAGTCTCAAGTCTAACTTGATCATTGCTTCCTCATTAACTTGCCACTCGGGCCCACCCTTGATGAAGCACAAATTAATCTAGCACAAGCACATGTAAAGTTTTGACATAAATGTGTTAGTAAACGGATGTTTATGATCCAACACAATATATATAATTGACTTAGCTAGTACAATATCACATAAAGCAAAGAGAATTTGTTAAAGTAGTTTCCTATACAAAGAAGGATCTAACTTTATTGCCTCTCAAATTACCTTCTAGTTGTCCGCATTACACATGGTATCAGAGCCCTAGCTTTCTAGCTAAACTATTTTTCCCAAACCCTAGTCATCCTTCTTCCTCGCCAAACCCTAGTTGCTCTTTTCCTACCTCATCATCTTCTTCTCTTCTTTGCCCTAACGTTGCTCACTTTCTCAAAATCACTAAATCCAACTACTTATTATGGTAGAGTCAAATGTGTACTTTTCTCGTAAGTCATGATCTTTGGAAATTTGTTGATGGTTTTCATGAGACTCCATGTCAAACTTTTCCTACTACTGGTGAAACGACTCAACCTACACATAATCCCTACTTATGTCACTTGGCATCAGACTGATCAACTTATTGTCATATATCCTACTTCTACTCTTTCTAAGCTTATTCTTCGCATGACTAACTATTTGTCACTATACTTTTTATGCTATATGGGAATGTAAGGGTGGGCATTTTAACCGTGCACCGCCAAAACCGGCCGAACCGCACTAGTAAAATATCGTAAAAAATCGTGTTGACCAAAAAAAGTCAACACCGCAAAGAAAACCGAATTGCACCGGTTCCTTCCGGTTCCACACTTCATTTAACCAAACCACACCGAACCGCACCGCATAAATAAAACAAATATATATTTTTAGATTTTATACCATTTTTATACATATATATACTATTTTTATATACTTTTTATACATATTTATACCATTTTTGTATACTTTTTATACACTTTTTTATGTTCATTAACTTGTAGTTGTAGTCACTGATTGTATAATTGTATTTATTTTTAACTTTTAAGTTTTAAGCACTAAAACAAAGTTCAATATGTGAGCCTTTTTGGTTAAATTTATTGAATCAACTTGTAAACTTGTTTTTTTTTTTTTTGCCCAAAACTTGTTAATTAGGTTGGGTTTGCATCATTAAAATAATTGGGCTTAGGCTTAAAAAAACAAAGTTGAAGCCCAAAAGTGCCAATATGAATAATAACTCATTAAACTCATAACCGTAGTAGAGAATCGCACCGCACCGCACTTTGAATGGTTTGATTTGGTTTGGTTTTTCTTCCATCTTTCCTGTTTTTAGCACCGTATAGAAACGTTCGGCGCAACGCACGGTTCTGAGAGTGAACTGGGCCGAACCGCACCACGCCTACCCCTATGGGAATGTTTGAAATAATACTTTGCTCAACAATCTGTGGTTAACGCTGCCAATCTTCGCTTTTATCATCTCGTTATAAACAAATGCTTGAAATCTATTTTCGTGTGTCTTCAATATGCAAAGTCATTGGCTAGTTCTTTAGCAGTCATCAATGAACCAGTCTCTAATGTTGATTTGGTTATTGTTGTTCTTTGTGGCTTGGGCCCTAATTATGTTATGTTGGTTACATCTATAATCAATTTCCCATCACTGCCTAGTTTTACAGTTTTACCGATCTTCGGGCTTGCTTGCTCTGTTTCGAATCTAAGGCTGCTAGATATTCTTACTTCTTTTGGTCCTTACACTACCACATCCAACATAACTTCAGAAGCCATCATGCCTTTCCTACTCCTCCTCATGGTGTTTCGAATACTTTTTTCTTTAGCTCTTGTGATTCTTTTTGTGGATCTTCTTGAGCTTGAGGTGGTGTTTAATATGATTGGAATAGTCATAGAAGCACCCGTGGTCAAGGACGAACGCACAGCCAAGCTTGGGGGGTCGAGCGACCCCCCAAACAACGGAGCACGCAGGCTTGGACCTATGGACGGTAACACCAGTGACCCCCCGACATGAAGAAGGCGACCTCCAGCCCTCCAGGTGTTTGATGAAAGTGCTCACTAAGAAAGTGAGAAGAGAAGAGGAGGCTGGGCTGCGGGCTACTCACTAAGTCACTTGGCTTGTTTATTTTTTTGTTTTAAGTTCCTACTCAAAATGACGTCGTTTTGAGCTAGGAACTTAAAAAAAAAAAAAAAAAAACTCTTGCTGACCCGTGTGTGTGGTTGTATGCTCTTCAACCTCTTTCTCACTCATTAGTCATTCCCTTCATTCATTTCCCCAAACAGCAAAACCCACACACAGAACCCAACCCATTAAGGCTAGTATTCAGCCAGCCGTCACCCATCATCTCCCCTGCTGGCTGTTGCCCAATGTCCCTCAAAACTCAAGTTTGAAGTTTGAAGTTTAATTTTCAAGTAAGTTTGAAATTTGAAGTTTGAAGTTTAATTTTTCAAGTAAGTTTGAAGTTTCAAACCCTAATTTCTAATTCTCAATTCACCTGAAATTTATAATATATGATGTTTTTTAATTAATTGATAAGATTATTGTGATGAAATTAGACTAATTAGTAGTTTCTTGATATTGATTTAATTATTGGTTGATTAATTTATTATGGGTTTTTATTGTATTAATATGATTATTAGATTGTTGTTGATTATTATTATTACTTTGATAATTTGATGAATTGATTATGGGTTTTTATTATATTAAGTTGATTATTGAATTTTGGTTAGTTATTGTTATTACTTTGATAAATTTGATAAATTGATTATTGGACTTTAATTGATTACTGGAAATTTGTGGAGAAAGGGTTGGATTGTACATATACTTATGTGTATTTGTTTATTACATTGGCTTTAGTTTTACAGGTTGCAACTGCTTTAGTGGAGAAGGCATTTTCTGCCATAAATATTATTAAGGGTCCACTCCGCAACAAAATGGGTGATCAATGGTTAAACGATAGCTTGATTGTTTACATTGAGAAAGATGTTTTTGATTGTATTGATAATGAAACTATAATGATGCGTTTTCAGAATATGAAAACTTGTCGTGAACAATTGTAGCTTGTATGTTTTTATCATGAATTATAAATGAAACTACTATCATTTAATTTTTTAGTGTTATTTTTGTAAAAAACAATTTCTGATATAGTGTACACTATGACCCCCCGGAATCAAATTCTTGGATTCGTCACTGCCCGTGGTGGTTGTTAGCAACAAAGGCCTTGGAATAACGATTCTATGGTGGCTAGTGTAAGACCTTTACAAGAATGAAGGTAGCAATGACATGGTTTTCTGCCTTGAACTATGCCAAGGTGAAAGAATATGCAAGGCAAATGTGTTAGCTAGTGTTGGCTTTACCATGGGCTGTGAAGGGTAACACATGGAAGTGAAGTAAATGGCAGTGTGTCAAGATGGCTTCAAAAGAGGTGGGAGTAGCATAGGCAACATGGCTAGTACACCAATGCATTGTGCATGACATGGGCAAAAGCTAATCAACATGCAAGTGTTGTTGAAAAATAGTGCCAATAGGTGTACCATGAGCAAACCATGGCTAAGGAGTGGCAAAGAGTTGATGTGTGTTTAGGCAAGATGTGCCACATAGATGATGGTTCTAATGAGAACATGTGAGGCAAGCAAATCAGATATATTTGCTGTTGGGAAAAAGTGACACATTGGCGGGCGGTTATGTGGGCAGTTTGTGGTGGTTACTTAGAGTTGCTAATTTTGTGGGCTTGTTTAACTGCTGGCAGCAACTGCCATGCATAGACATGAGCCGTTTTTAAAAGACATCATAAGAACAATTAGCAGCAGTTAACTAACATCTCAAGCCAAATAAGCATGCTGGAGGTGCTAGTAAGACTCTAGCAGTTAGGGGTGTCAACTACAAAATGATATGACAAATTGTTGGAGTGCAAGCACACCCAGCAAGTGGTGGATGCCCTTTGCACGAAATTATATGTAAGTGATCCAATCATTTAGGCTGAGACATTTATGGGTGAAGTGTGTAGTGATCCAACCAGCAAGTCAGAAGTGTGTTTCTACCTTGTGTTTGTGTGAAATCAAAGGTTTGGTTGTTACCTGTAACTTGTTGCATGTATTGCCTTGTGATTGTTGCCTTGTGTGTGTGTTTAGCCTCAGAATTGAGTGAAAGGAAAGGATGACTTGGTGCTGCAAAATGCTGAACAAGGTTGCCAAAGCTATATAGCGAATCCCTTTGTTACTATTGGTATCAAAGACTCTGTTTGGCTTGAATTTGCTGAAAATTTGAAGTTCTTGCAATTAAGGCTGGGTCTAGTTGACTGAAAAACTGAGACTGAACCCAAAATCGGCCCAACCGATACCAAAAAAAATCGTGCCAAAAGAAAACCGTACAGGGAATCCGGTTTGACTACCGAACCGAGAGGTCCGGTTCCTATATCTTTGAACCGTCGATAAATCGGACCGGACTGGATATAAATAACAAATCATTTAAATAATTCATTTTTATACATTTCCAATACATTTCTATAATTCTATACCCTAAAATACCTTTCTATATAATTTATAATTTTATATAATACATTTCTATAATTTATATAAAACATATATAAATTTATAAACCCTAAACCCTATCATTTTCATTTGTTTTTTAAATATATATATATAAACTAATTAAAAATACCCTAAATCATAGTATTAATATATTATACTCAATTAGTAAATTCTAAACCCTATATATCATTATAATTTATATCCTATATCTCATACCCTAAGGAACTAAACCCTATTGTGTTCTTAATTTAAAAATTTAAAATCCTATGAGTAATAGGCTAATACTATAATTCAATAATTTGTAGTTAGTAACTTGGTATATACTATATACTAATCTACTATATAGTATATACTAAATAACTAGTAAAATGTTTAGGACATGGTATAAAATTATAAATGTGTAATATGGTATAATATTACTATATTAGGACATGCTATTATGGTATATAATTAATATACTATATAGTATATACTTATATATTATATAACTATGTACTAATATACTATATACTTATATGTATATGGTATTATGGTATATACTATGTACATATACTTATATAGTATATAATATATACTATATCCTATAGTCCTATACCCTTTCTACCCTAAGGTTACTTTAGGATATGGTATAATATTTTTATTAAAATATGATATAAATTAAAAAACATATAAACTATTAATTAATAAACTATATAGATTAAAAATATTTTTATTAAACTCCAAACCCCAGCCAAACCCCAAAATACATACCCTAAATCCTAAACTCCAAACTAAATCCCAAAATATCCTAATGTCTTAAATTTTTTTTTGTGTTAAAAAAAGACTTAAACAAAAGTAAGTTAAGTCAAGTAGTCAACAACCCTAATATTTTTTTTTCACTATGTGCCTCTCTCACTCTCGAATCTGCCTCTTCTCTCACTCCTTGCCTTATTTCTCACTCTCAATCTCACATTCTCACTATCTGCCTCCTCTTTGTGTCTCGATCTCACTCTTTGCCTCCTCTTTGTGTCTCGATCTCACTCTATGCCTCCTCTCTCAGTCTCGCTCCAAGTAAGTACTCGATCTCACTCTTCTCTCAGACTTTCACTCTCTCTCTGATTCTATGGCTCTCTTCTCACTGATCTCTATGTGTCTCTGTGTCTCTGTTCTCAGTCGACTATCATGTTGTTCCCACAGGCTTCGCAGCATCGCTCGTCACCAGTCACCACCACCTCACATAGCAACTTGGAAAGATAAGAGTTAGGGGTTGGGTTTGAATCAATTTAAGGGTTAGGGTTTGGGGTCAATATTCGGGATTAAATTGATTGATAATTAATTTAGGGTTTGGGGTTCGGGGTCAATATTAGGGTTTGAATCAGTTTAAAGGTTAGGGTCTTAGAATTGATGATTTATTAAGCAATGTAGGATTCTTTGCAAGGTTGAAGAGCTTGTTGGTGCTGCTGCTTAGGCTGCTTGTTGGTGATGCTGCCTGCTGCTTTGCCTGCTTGAGGTATGTCGTATGCCTTGTAAAATTTGATAATTATTGTATGATAATGAATGATTGTTGGTGTTGCATACTGATTGTAGGTGCTTAGCTTGCTTGTTGATGCTGCTGCCTGCTACTTAGTAATTAGTATGATAATGATTGTATGTGATTCTTTGAAATTTGTTTGCGATTCATTGTTCTAGGGTTGTTCTTTGAAATTTGAATGTGATTCATCGTTGTAGGGTTGTTATTTGAAATTTGAATGTGATTCTTTCAATGATAATGATTGTTATATTCATTGTTGCAATTGGTTGTTCATATATTGTTGTAATTGGTTGTTAATTGTCCATTAGGAATTTAGGGTGCATGGAGTCTAGCCAATCAAACACTATTAATGCCTCTACTAACATTAATTGCCCTAGCATAATGTCACCTGCAAACTAAACAGATCCTTCAACTCCAACTCAAACCCAAACCCAAGATGAGAATGATGACCAAGTAGAGTCTGAAACCAAATCTAACAAGACTAAGTCTATAATGTGGACATATTGTACCATAATTGAAAAAATGCATGACAAGCGTAAGACTATTGGCCTTATGCTAAATGCAAGACTTGCAAGGAAGAATTTTCAGCCCATTCTACTCACAATAAGACTACTAGGATTCTGATTCACTTAAAAAGGCAACAATTCTAAAGGCAAACCACCTTTACACAAGAGACAATGAGGTCTCCATTGGTTCCTCATTCCTTTAATAAAAAAAACTTGAAGATAAGGTTGTGAGGTGGGTGATTAGGGATGAACACCCTTTTAGGATAGTGGAAGGGAATGTTCTAAGGACATGATGAGTGACATATGTCCGAGGTTTAAGATACCAGATAGGAAGAAGGTGGTTGTTGGGGTTCATGATCTGTATCTGATAAAGAAGACAAATATTATGAGTGTCATTGGGGATCAAAGGGTGAGTATCACAATTGATACTTGGATATCTGTTCATAACATAAATTATGTGGTTGTCATTGCCCATTTTATGGACAGTGAGTGGAAGTTGCATAAAAGAATTATCAACTTCACAAAGATAACAAGTCACAAGGGTGATGAGTTAGGGAGGGTTATTGATGGTTGTTTGAGAGTTTGGGGGATATGAAAAGTCTTTAGCATTACAATTGACAATGCTAATGAAAATGATGGACCTATTGACTACTTGAAAAAGAGGTTGAAGGAGGCCAATACATTGCTTATTGATGACATGTACTTTCACAAGAGGTGTGCTTGTCACATTATGAATTTGATTGTTAAGGATAGGTTGAATGAGTTGTTTGGGTCCATTAAGGCAATTAGGAATTGTGTGAAGTATATTCACTCAAGTCCTCAAAGATTAGACAAGCTTAAGGACTATGTTGTCCTTTTGAAGATGGGGGAAATGTCCAATCTGCCAATGGATGTAGCAACTAGGCGGAATTCCACTTACAAGATGTTGGAGGGTGCTGCCAAATGCAAAGTGGTGTTTAATAGAATGATAGAGGAATATAGCTCATTTAAGAGCTATTCTGATGAGAAAGAAAGTTATGGAAAAACAAGGGTTGGTTCTCCAAGTGATGAGGATTGGACGAAGTCAAATGCCTTTGTGCATTTCCTTAAAAAAATTTATGATGCTACCTTAGTCCTTACTGCCACCAAAACTTGTACAGTACTACTAATTTTTGTTTAAATAAGTGAGTTACAATGTGGGATTGAAGAAAAACAAGATTATAGTAATATAGTGTTGCAAAGGGTGGCTGCCTCAATGATGCTTAAGTTTAACAAGTATTGGGGTAGTTTTGAGAAAGTGAACAAACTTGTCTATGTCTCATATGTGTTAAACCCTAGATTCAAGCTCCAAATTATAAAAGCTACATTTGAAGAACTAGGGGCAGATACTGAAAAGGTCTCGCAAATTATTGGTGAGATAAAAAAATATTTGTTCAATTTGTATAATGTATACAAAGGAGCAGAAAATCATAGCATTGTCCCACCAAGTTCATCAAATGTGGACATTCAAGAAGTTGGACTTATTAGGCTGGAATTAAGAGTTAAAAGACAAAGATTGGAAGAAGCGGCTACTGAAATATCCAATGAAGTGGATAAGTATATAAATGATCCATTGGAGAAACTAGAAAGGCTGGGTATTTATCTCTTAGACTGGTGGAAGATTAACCAATCTTGGTACCTAATCTTCTCAAAGGTTGTCAAGGATCTCTTCTCCATCCCAAGCTCAATAGTGACTAGTGAGAATGTATTTAGATTGGGAGGGAGAATTGTGAATCTTTTTTGGAGCTTCTTTGACCCCAAAAACAATAGAGGTATTAGTGTGTACTAGTGATTGGCTTAAGGTAGAAGAATTCAATTTCTACAAGGAGCCAATTGATGAGGAAGTTGAATTCTACAAAGAACTTGAAGAAATTGAAACAAGTAAGTGCTTGATTGCTGGCTGCAATTTTTTTTCTTGCCTTTGTGTGCTACCTGGTTGAATAAATTGTAATTGTTTTCTTTAAAATTTTGTAGCGATGAATAGCTCACAAATGTCTACAACTACATCTGCAACTCTATTTGCTCCTCCAAGACATGCTTAATTTATGTCCAAATAAGTTATCTTGCTAACTTAGTTATTTTGCGTAACTGTCCAAGTAAATTATCTTACTAATTTTGAAGTGGTTTTGAATATGTTTGGAGGTTGGATGTTGCAAAGATTTGACATTTCTGCTGCAAAGGTTTTGAAGGATGTTGCAGTGTTTTGGAGTTGGTCTGCAGTTTTTTGGTTTGTAATTGAATATTTGAATTGTTAATTTGGTTTTTGATTTGTAATTTGTAATTGGTAATTTAGTTTTGGAG
This sequence comes from Dryas drummondii, assembly GCA_003254865.1. NCBI lineage: Eukaryota > Viridiplantae > Streptophyta > Magnoliopsida > Rosales > Rosaceae > Dryas > Dryas drummondii. Next base: position 853,744 of record QANW01010978.1, on the reverse strand, counting down.
TTGGAGTTGGTCCGCAGTTTTTTGCTTGTCTGTAATTATATAAGCCGATCTACTCAGTGGTTTGTAATTCATATGATCCTATATTCCTATCAATTGGTCCGCTGCTTGTTAATTGTTAATTGTCAATTTTGAACATTTGAAGACTTGAAGTTGTGATATAATTTAATAATTATATAAATATATGTCATCCTTTTCATATTATTATAGGCCCTTGAATAATTAAATTAGACTAAACTCTGAAGCCTTAAATAAAATCTTTATTTGCTTGTGTTATATATTTATGTGATATATCTTTAGGCTACAGATTTTGAATTAGACCAAAGTCTGAATTCTCAAATAAAATTTTTTATTTATTTGTGATATATCTTTATGTGAATTAGACCAAAATTTTTGTTTTATTACCTAAGGCCCAAAAATGGCCCAAAACGTGGCCCATCATATGACCGGGTTCTTTGGTTGACCGGCTACCAGTCTTCCGATTCTGGTCATGGTTGCACTAGAGGCTTACCGAGAGGGTTCGAACCGGTCTTTCGATTTGGGCTTTCCAGTCAGGTTACGAGTCCGAACCCACCCCTGATAATGAAAGACATGCTAACATGAATGTTGACCCTCAAGTTAACACCATGATGGTGCAACTACACAATCCCAAGGATGTGCTAAAGGAAGCACCTCAACCAGATGAGTTAGACCTGTTTGTTGAAGTGTATGTTGTCAATAGAGGTGAAGTCACGTTATATGCATCATTCTTAAGGAATGACATACTAGTTGAATTTGCTAAGAACATGCACCCATGTTGGGTTGCTAAGGACTCTACATGGAAGAGACTAAGATTACTGCAGCCCACATGTGCATGAACATTTGGACTGTCAAGTTGCTGGGAAGATCCTTCAAGTTGTACACGAGTGTCATGCCTAAACAATCCTTTGAAATTCGTTCTTTTCTTGATGTATAGGTATAGGTACATAAGATACAAGTAAGCTATGTCTATTTATGATTATGAATGGATTACTAGGATTGAGAAGCATAGTTGGATGAATCAAGGAACTAGTTTGGGTGAAGTCGTAGATGTTGTTAAGATGAACAATGACGAGGAAGACATAGAGGAATCAATCTCTCAAGTTCAAGTAGCAGTAGTTCTAGTGAGGACTATGACCAAGCAATGATTGTTGCCTTCTAGGATCAAATTAAAGTTTTTGTTGCTTAGAGGCTAATGACCCCTGAAAAAGGACAGCAAGCAGAGGAAGAAAAAGACAAAAAGGTGGCTGCTTAAATTTAGAAGATGGTTGAACAGGTCCATGAGATAGTGTATATCTCTTCGGATGATGAACTTATGCCAACCAATGGGCAAGATATATAGAACCCAAAGAGGAAGAGATGGATCATAGAGAAGAAGGAGGAACTCAAGTTAGATTTCGAAGAGGAACTAGAGATGGAACCATAGTGGGAATCAGAGGTAGACTCTTATCCAAATGAGTAAGTTACGTTCAATAAAGGAGATGATCCAATGAGGGCGTCAGACTATTCTGGTGCAGATGGTTTGTAAGACCCTTACAAAAATGAAGGTATCCATGACATGTTTTGCTACCTTGAACCATGCCAATGTGAAAGAAAATGCAATGCGAAGTTGTTGGTGTTTGCTTGACCATAGGCTGAGAAATGCAGTACATGGAAATGAAGTGAATGACAGCATGTCAAGATGGCTAGAAAAAGGTGAGTGTAGTATAAGAAGCATGCCTAGTGCACCAAAGTGTTGTGCATGACATGGCAACAAACTTAGTGTAAGACCCTTACAAGTCTTGGCATGGGCGGCTGCCTTGAACCATGCCAAGATGTATGCAAGCGCAAGGCAGAGGCGCAGAGATGGCTTGTCAAGGTGCTGAAGAGGGCAGCACACGCATGAGGGCGCGACAAGCTGGTGCCTAAGAGGGATGCATAGCGTAGGAAGCAAGGCCTAGCATGCATGGCAGCGGCGTAGTGTAGGCAGCAAGGCCTAGCACGCAAGTGTTGCGCAGCGTTGGTGCAAGAGTGGTGCAGCAGCGGCGCAAGAGTTCTAGCCATGAGCGGACCATGGTTAGATGGGCTTGACCAGGCGGGCTGAGTCCAAGGTGCTAAGTGCCGAGAAAGGCGAAAACGAAAAAGTAGCCTTGTTACACTTAGCATGCAAGTGTTGCTTAAAGATGGTGCCAATGGGTGCAAGTAACTTGAGCCATGAGCGGACCATGGCTAAGGTATGACAAAGGGTTGTTGGATGTTTGGACATGATGTGCCACACACATGATGGTTTTATTAAGAATATGTGAATGTCATGTAAGCCAAGAAAATCAGATAAGTTGGCTGCTGGGGCAAAGTGACACATCTGCAAGCGGTTATGTGGTCAGTTTACGGCGGTTACTTAGAGTTGCTGACTTTTCGGGCTTGTGTACGTGGCTGTTGGCAGTAACTGTCATGGATGTAGGCAGTTTCCAAGAGACATCATAAGGGAAGTTAGCAGCGGTTAACTAACTTCCCAAGCCAAAGAAGCATGTTGGAGGTGCCAATAAGACACTAGCAGTTGGAGGTGTCAACTGCAAAATAATGTAGCAAGTTGCTGGGGTGCAAGCACACCCAGTAAGTGGGGATGTCAATTGCACGAAATTGTATGTAAATGTAGGCATTTGAGCTGAGACATTTAGGGGCTAAGTGTATAGTGATCCAGCCAGCAAATGAGAAGTGTGTTTGTACCTTTTAGTTGTGTTTGTGTGAAATCTAAGGTTAGGTTGTTGCCTATAACTTGTTGCGTGCATTGCCTTGTGATTGTTGTCTTGTGTGTGTGCTTAGCATCAGAATTGACTTAAAGTAAGGCTGACTTGGTGTTGCCAAGTGCCGAACAAAGTTGCCAAAGCTATACAACGAAATCACCTTGTTACAACTAGTATGGTGGGCAGGGTTGTGTGTACCATTTTCTCTACAAATCAAAATGGTGCTAAATTCCCTCATCGGTACTCTAGACTCGATATTCTTCCTTTTTCTGGCATGCAAATTGCAACCCTACATCCTTACCCAACTTTAGAATCAAATTGGTACCCTGATACTCGCGCTTCACATCACATGACTAGTCAGGCTATTTACAACCGAATTCCATACAATAGTAACAACTTTATTCTATTAGGTAATAGTGACAATCTTAAGATAAACCTATAATGATATTCTTCGTTTACCTTTTAGGCCCTCGTTATTTTCAACTCTATAATGTTTTTCATGTTCATTCTTTAAATAAAAATCTCCTATATGTTCCTAAATTTTCTAAGGATAATTTTGTCAACCTTTAATCTTTCTACTTATCAAATTTTCAATCCTCACACTGGTTCTCTTTTGTTTTAGAGCCTATGTCAAGATGGTCTCTTTCCTTTATCATTGTCATCTCTCATATCCTTAGTTGTTGTCTCCTTCAATATTTGGTACAACCATCTCGGTCATCCTTCGTCTCAAGTTTTTAGTCATTAAGGATCGGTTTTACGTTCTACTTTTTGTAATAAATATTTCTTTTGTAAAGAACATGGAACTTTTCCATTTTATGTTATTCATTCCTATGTTTGGATGTCTATTGTTTCTTTGTCCTGGTTATACATATTATGTTCTTTTTACTAATGATTATTCACACCATTCCTGGATTTATACCATGCATAAAAAGTCAGACGTTTTTAATCATTTTAAATCATTTCTTTTCATGCATGGTTAAAATTATAGTCTCAATCTCTACAACGTGCTATCTCTTGTTTTTGGGCTTATTTTATGGTGTTTTAAGAAGCAATCTACAGTCCCTGTTCGAGTGCAGAGTCTAAATATAGGGCGGTTGGTCATGCCCGTGCTAAGACAGTTTGGATTACTTATCTACTTTTTGAGCTTGATCAGCCGATATCATTTCCTATTGTTCTGTTATGTGACAACATCAATGTTACTTATATGTCTGCCAATCCTGTTATTCATACTCGAACCTGTCACATTGAACTCAACTATCACTTAGTTTGAGAGCGGGTAGGCTTTTGGAGTCATCATGTGCAATTTGTTCCATCGGTTGATCAGGTTGTAGATCTTCTCACCAAAGGTTTACTCAAGCCCCAACATCTTATTTCATCCAAACTTGTCTGCCCTAGGCTGCCAAGTTTTATTCAATTCATAAATTTACAAAGAATCATTATACTGATATAACTACACTTCTGCCATATTGGTATTAATTGTTCAGTGCAAAACTAACTTCTCTTATTATTCCCTGGAGAAATTTCCATAAGTAATCTTGTAAAGAAAAGGTCCCAGATACAGATTTATTATTTATAGCACAAACTCACATCAGGGGAAAACTGAGACCAAAAGAAAAATTAAGGGGGGGAAGAATTATGTTTCTTGCCCAGAAGAATAGAATAGACAGCTTGAGCTGATAAAGATCAGTACTTCCAATCGCCTACTCTTTCTTTGTCCAGTCCGAACATCCTTTCTGGATCAAAATTTCGAAAGTCCAGTGTTGAATGAGATCTGCGATAGGACAATGCACTGCCTTCAGTGTGGATGACAATATCTTGTATAGAGGCCTGTAAGAGTGTAAGGTTGTTGCTGTTCTTAAGAACATCAGGATTTATATTCTTCAGAGCATTAGGGTGGCCCTCAGTGCTTGGGAATCTTTTTTGATGGGAACGGATTATTGGGGAAAGAGATGCATGCAAGTTCTCATGTATGGTTGGTTTAAAACTTGAGAAAGTGCTGCTGCTTGCACTGTAATTGCCTGCTTCTTGGCTATGCATGCTTCCCATCTCTTGGCTGTGGGTACTTCCTATTTCTTGGCGGAACATGTTCGAAGCATTCTTTTCCTGCAAAAACTAGAGAAACACAAAAGCATATACATGATCTATTTCATAGACTGATATATATATATATATAATACCAAAACAATGAGTCTGATTAATCCAAGAAACAATGAAATACTAAAAGAAATTTACTTTGGTCAAAGAAAATTTTGAATTTCTCCCTTTCGGTCCTTTGATTATTAAATTTTTGTCACAGAAGCAATGCCAATCATGACACATAGGTTGAATGTTTTAGGGATAGACAGTACTTGGTTACATGGCTTGGTCATTGTCAATTTCATAGTAAACTGTGTTGTTTCTAAGGAAGAATCCATTGTAAATAGTATCAGTTCCTTTGTTTTTTCTTAATCCATAACAAGCAAACCATTCCAGCCTTTTTTTACCTAAAGGAATTAAAAAAAAATATGCTTGAAGTATATGAATTGCTAATTGAGCCAGGAACCTACATTTCAAATTCCCCTTTCATTAGGGTGAATGTAGAGGTCTCTACCAAGAAGACCCTAGAATGGAAGTTTCTGTAATTTAGGTGGATGTGTGCCACTGTGCAACTTTAATATGCCTACTTAGGAATACAAAGGTAGTTGAAACTGGAGCGACTACTAATTTATTGACCTTTTCACTTTCTACTTGAACAGTAATAACCTTTTTTTTTCCTTGAATACACTATAGAATTCATTTTTCCTTGAAACTTCCGAAGAACATAATAGCACAACTACCATCCAAAATAAAACATCTATCGACTCAAATTAGAATTCTGCTTTAAGGGATTTATCAATGTGCAAATTTACCTCATTAGAAAATTCAGATTCTCCTCTGACCTGGACCTTTCTCTGATGAAGACTGCGATCTGTTTGGGACCATTGCTTTAATTTGGAAGCCCTCCTAAATAAGATGAAAAGGCACAATTAAGTATTCCTAGATAGGATGTTTAGACATCCCATTATCCATTTTTTATCTACACAGTACATTTTTAATCCATTGTGGTTCTGGTAGCATTTTTAATCCAGAATTTCTTGAAGTATTTTTTATACTCAAGAAAAGGTTTCTTTCAATTTTTGCTTTTTCCTACTGTCATTTGTTGTGAGGGATTCATTTCTGCAATATCTATAATACAGAAAAAGAAGTTTTCCTTTAAATCCAGTAAGGGAACATAATGAACCATTTTTAATATCCATGAGACGTTGAAACATGGCTGCTTACAGCATTTGCACTAAATTAAATTAATCATAAAAAATAAAAAAAAAACATCTTACATCTAATATAGGAAGAAAACGATAATTCAAAAAGCTAATGAATTAGAAAATTTGTCCACAAGAAGGATGCATCCATAACTTATTAAATTTCTATGTGTAATAGAAAAAGTAAGAAATGTTAAAGTTTAAACCAAAATGAATAGACAACACAAATCTTAATTTTTCATCAAAGCAAATTCAAATGCATTTAAAAAAAAAAAAAAAAAAGTTATTTTGTGCTAGTTATCCTTCTTTCAGTCTATTATATAGCAATAAAATTTAATCCAAAAAATGAAAGTAAAGTGCAAGTTATTAATTTAATAACATACTTCTTTCGATCCTTCATTTGAGTTGTCTCGTCCTTCTCTTTATACATTACTGGTAGAGCCGAAAGATCACATGCCAATGGACTTGAGCTAAAGAACTGAAGGCAGAAAGAATTTACAATTTGTAAATAACATTTTTCGAGCAGATGTACAGCAAACAATCAAAAAGAAAAAAATACTAGAATAGTTCACTAAACATCTTTACTTTTTCTTTGCTATTACTTCTTTCATTTTGCTCTTATTTGTACTCACTTCACTTTGGAGAGCAGAAGAAGCACTACCACGGGATCCTGGGTCCAAAGCGAGAAGTGTGGTCAAGAGACCAAATGATGATGTTGAGAAATCCATGAAGAAGTCTTCAAAACTAGGTTTGTAATGTTGTGGAGGTCGGAAGCTTGTTGGTAACTTCATTTTCTTCCAGTAATCATCAGAGGGTGAACCACAAAGCTTGAAGATCCTATGAAGTTGCTCAACCTGAATACACATATGCTTAATAGACTAAAACAAAGTACCAGTAATAAGATGATTACATGCCTAGGCTTAGAGAAAAATGTAGTGTTACAATAAAGCATGAAAACAGAATAAAATTTAGGCTTATTCACACCATTGCCCCCTGTAAGATACATTTTTTCTCACTTTGCCCCCTGAAACTTAAATCATCTCAGTTTGTCACCTGAACTTCAAATAGTTGTTGCAAAAGATCATATGCAGTCAACTCTGTCAATTTTTCCATTAAAAAAGCTGATGTGGCACCTATATAGCATGAGTAGAACCCTTTTCTATTTATGTAACATCCATGTAGACACTAAAAATTATAAAAAAATTGACATAGATCTTATTATTTTTTAGTTTAAAAATTATTTTTTATTATTTTTTTTTGTTCACATAGATCTTACATAACTAAAAAAGGGTCTCATTCATGCCATATAGGTGTCACGTCAGCTATTTTAACAAAAAAAATTGACAAAGTTGATGGCATAGGGTATTTTGCAACAACTGTGTAAAGTTCAGGTGGCATTGAGAAGATTTAACTTTTAGGGGGCAAAGTGAGAAAAAATGTATCTTATAGGGGGCAATGGTGTGAATAAGCCTAAAATTTATTTCCAGCACAAAAGGGATTTTCAAGATTAAGTGGCATCCATTACCCATAAAATTCTCATGTTGAACGTTGACAGAGAAAAGAAAAAACGAAAAACTATTGATCATATGAGGAAGTATAGTTTTAAAGAACACAATCATTTTCCAAATACAGTTCAGTAATTGCTCAATATTGTTGTAATGGTGGCTCCTTAGTTTCCTAGCTGGTATGATTCATTAGTGTTAATAAACTCATGCGTCAAGAGAGCTCAGTTAGTTTCCCAGGAAAATCCAAACGCACAAATGATTTGAGTTCCTGGTGTTTCAGATGAAGTCTAAGAGCATAACTAGTGTCAAAAGCATTTTACCTCTGTCCTCCCTGGCATAATTGGCCTTCCAACAAACATTTCTCCCAATAGACATCCTGCACTCCAAAGATCAATACCAACTCCATAATCTGTAGAACCTAACAACAGCTCTGGTGCTCTGTACCATAGTGTCACAACTCGGCTTGTAAGAGGACGTTTTTTGGGAGGGAAAAAATTTGCAAGCCCAAAATCTGCAATTTTGAGCATCCCATTTGTGTCTATTAGCAAGTTTGAGGCTTTAATATCTCTGTGTAAAATCCCATTCTCATGGCAGTGCTGGAGACCAGCAAGCAGCTGCTGCATATAGCACTTGACCTGTAATGAAAACACTTAAATCACTGTGATCAAATTTACTTAGTGCTATACTGCTATAAGAGATATAAACTACAAAGGAACTCATTAAGTTTGAGACGAGTAGAATTGAGTTACAATGCACAAAGAAGTAATAAACTTAAAGCATTTTTACAAAATTTCCATCCAAAAAGGAGTATTCTTTTTCATTTTCAACCTTCATTTTTTCCCACTCTAAAATCAATTATAAGACTTCCCATTCCTTATCATGAGCTATTCTTGATCAGTTCAAAAATTCAATACCTTTCCAAACATTTCAAAAATGCTCAGTTCATCCATATAGGCCCAATAGCTATATGCTTTTAGATGCAAAGATTAGGAAGAAAAATGCCAACCTGTGGTTCATTAAGCCTCTCTCCAGGACGCGAGACTACTCTAGTCAAGTCAGACTGCATGAAATCAAAGACCAGATATAGACTATATTGCATCCTTGATGTGGCTAGCCCTTCAAGCTTGATAACATTGGGATGATCTAGCCTCCGAAGTATCATTATCTCCCTTGCCATAAACTTGACACTCTCTGGCTCTGATGTGTCAAAGCGGACCTTTTTCAAAGCGACAATCTTTCCGGTGTCCCTGTCACGAGCTTTATACACATTGCTGTAGGTTCCCTGGCCTACCTGCAAAAACCAAACACCAGAACCCAAATCAGGTCTTGTATCACTCTTGTCCTCCAGGAAACCCCAAGGAAGGAAAACGAACTGATGGCACCCCACTTTTTACCCACCAACTCCTCTAGTCTCAGTTGAAATTTGGGCAAAACAAGGATAGAGGGAGGAAGATGATAGAAAATGATAAATAAAGGAAGTTATTTAAGTAAATCAAGTTCCTCCCATTTGTACACTCCAAGATCCAAAAATACCCCAAAGTCAAAGAATAGGAATAACTGAATGTATAAAAAGTAGAAGTTCACAATAAAATTGAAATTAAACATAAAATGTGTAAGAACAATGAAATCTCATTCTAGATTATTCAGGCCTATCTATTTAGGGAGCAAGGATGACAGGGTTGCTCAGCTTAATTATACCAACACACTGAGACAATTGGACAAGTAACATCTGCTCAACTATTATATGGAACAGGTATTAAGAACAAATGCAACACACTAAAAAAAAAAATACTAAATAAAAAACGTATACTAATTACCTTAGCAAGTTTATCATATGAATCAGCACTCTTTGGGGCCAAACCAGCCAAAACATCTTCAGGCACATTCTCAACAAGCCACTTTGGCCAGCCATCCACAACATCATCTCCTCCAATCTGCTTCATCACAATCCTCCCCGACACATTCCCACCGGCGCCGCCACCACCTCCGCCATTGGTGCGTCTCTCATCCTCTCTATCAACCACCGCCGGTCCTCCTCCAGCAGGACCACCACCACCACCACTACCAACAACACCCGCAACCTTATTCTTATCCACATCAATAAACCTCACCAGCTTACCTGAGTCCTTTCTGGGGTATTTCTGGGCAATGGGTTTCCCTTCATTACTTCCATTGACATACCCATGATCCACTTTGAGCTTCTGAAGACCATAATGAGTGGGGGAATAAGTTTTTCCCTGAACACACCCCATTAATTAAGTCTCAGAACTAGCAAGTCTCCGACTCACTGTAAAAATTTGAGTTGACGGTAGCACCTAGGTGACATAGTAACATTGACGAAAATGATGAGGACATTGGGAATGAAGTGTGTGTGTGTGTGGGTGGCAAAGTTTGATGAAAAACAAAAATGTGAAAAGAAGGGTGATACTGTGCTGCCGTCCCATGGCCGGCATTGGTTTGGAGTTATGGTAAAGGAGATCGAAGATCGAGTGTGTGTTTGGCTCCGCTTTCTCCGCCGTCAGGATTGGTGGAATGAACATTCAAGAAAGTTGCTTTTGTTTAATCTTCTCCATTACCAACGACTTGGACTGTGTTCTCAAGAAAGTGGCACTTCAGAAAAAACGAAGGGAAATTCTGATTGCTAGTTATAATACCCATTTTTGGCGGGTGGGATGTAATAAACATGTTACATGTCCAACGCTCACACCACTCCACATAAAAATTAGGGCATTTCATTATCGTTAAATTACAATTTTTGTCTTTCTCATAAAGAAAAAACAAAAAAAAAAAAACAACAACAACAACAATTTTAGTCCCTCAAATAGGCAAGGCTCCACAGTCTTGCCTATTATCTGATGTAATAAGCTCTTAGCTTGCTTCAATAAAATCCTCCTTACTCAAAAAAAAAAAAAAATTCAATACAATTCGGCCAATTTCATTTCTTTTTTTTTTCTCACCATAAATTAATTTATTTTTTCATACAAGTTTAATTTAATGCAATTTGATCGATTTTAATCTCTAGTGAACTAGATTAGATTTATGAATTCAAAAACTACATGTCGGACTAGATGATGGATATCTAGTGAAAATCCAATTCAATTTAGTCAGTTTCATACTTCTTTTGTCTAATAGGCATTTAAAATTGGGTCCATTAATTACAAAATATTGGCAAATTTTTAATTTAACCAAAACTACCCAAACTCAATAACTTTACTTACAACCCACTTTCTTCCAAAAGACTCAAAACAAGAGGCGCCACTTATGTCCCCGCGCCACTTATGTCTCTTGAAATGCTGTGTTGCTTCTGCCCCCCACCTCTAAGGCAATTTCTTGAGGATGTGGTGAACATGAAATTTGATGAAGAGCCTAACTATTCGAAGCTAATATCTCTGTTTGAGGGTTTGATAGGATCAAATCCTGCTGTAAGGCCACTAAAAATTGATGGTGCTCAGAAGGTAATTTTGGTGATATTGTAACATAGATAGAGTCTGCTTTTGGTTTTTTTGTTGGGCTCCTAATTTTATTTTTCCGAACATATTTAGATTATTAACTAGGTTGGCTAGAAACGTAGTGGATTAAATATTGAGAAAGAAGATGATGGGCAGCCAAGGAAGAAGGTTCGGCTTGGAGTACCTTCTACACAATGGATTTCAATTTACAATGCTCGGATGCCAATGAAACAGAGGTAGAAATTATCACAACAAAACAAAAACAGAGGTAGCAATTCAGTTTGCAATTTTAAAATAAAGGGGAATTCTATACATACCCTACTTTTTTTTTTTTTTTACCCAACAAAAAATGTGAACATGAACTGACCATTTTATCCCACCATGAATTGACCATTTTGCCCCCGTGCCTAGCTCCTCTCTCTCTTCCTTCTCCTCCGACCCACCCCGTGCCCAACACCACCATCTTCTTCGCACGCCACACCAACAGCACCACCACCTTCTCTTTCTCCTCCCACTTTTTTGCATGCCACATGTCACCTCAGACCTCCATGAGCACCACCAACAGTAACACCACCCTCTCTCTCTCTCTCTCTCTCTCTCTCTCTCACACATTCCCCTCCAACTGGGCCACCCCGTCACCTCCAACCTCCACAGCACCAACAGCACTGCCATTCTCTCTCTCTCTCTCTCTCTCTCTCTCTCTCCCCTTCCTCTTCGATCGAACACGCACAAAAAAAAAAATACAGGTTCAGCAGACCAGTGCCAAACCTGAATTCTTTCTCCAGCAACTACCCACCGAACAAGCCTCTTATATTCGAGAGAAAATATTCAGGTTCGACACTGGTCCGCCGAACATGCATTTTTTTTTAAGTTGGTTTTTGGAGGTGGGTCAGAGGGGCTTGTTTGGCGAGCATCTGCTGAATAGAAGAACCTTGTTCGGGGGGTAGCAGCAGGAGAAAACATTCAGGTTTGGCACTAGTTCGCCGAACCTGTATTTTTTTTTAAGTATGTGTTCGATCGAAGGGGAAGGAAGNACCTGTATTTTTTTTTAAGTATGTGTTCGATCGAGGGGGAAGGAAGAGATGGGAGCTAGGCACGGGGTGGGTCGGAGGGGAAGGAGAGAGAGAGAGAGAGAGAGAGAGAGAGAGAGAGAGAGAGAGAAAATGGTGGTGTTGTTGGTGGTGCTCGCGTCGTTGAGGTTCGAGCTAGCTGACGGGGTTGGTCGGAGGGGAATGAGAGAAAGAGAGAGAGAAGATGGGGGTGTTGTATGTTGGTGGCATGAAGAAGAGAGAGGGAGAGAGAGAGAGAGAGAGAGAGAGAGAGAGAGAGAGAGAGAGAGAGAGAAGGTGGTGATGAATAGTTGGGGTGGGCAAGGGTAGGATACTAAGTTGGGTTGGGTAAAATGAGAAAATATGAATTTCAAAAAATGATGATTAAGTAAATTGAGAAGTAGGGTAAAAAAAAGAAATTTGTGGGTATATGTAGAATTACCCAAAAATAAAAGTATCAAACACTTTCATTGTTAAAAATATTAATCAATCCCTTTTTTAAAAAAGAAAAGCATCTCTACAAAGAATGCCAGTTTACTAAAATCAACAAAACTTTGAAATTAATTTTTAAAAAATTTAAACAAACTTATCTATAGCATGGTATTGTCCAAAACAAAAACACTAACTCTTAAATTAAGACCATTTATATCAGAAAATTGAAATTGTGAATTGAAACTGTATCAGAAAACTGAAACTACATCCGAAAATTGAAACTGCAACAAAATAATAAACCAAATCTCGGTCAATTTAAAAATAAAACAAGCAAAATCATGTACATAAAATCAAACAAAACACAAAATAAATCTCAAGTCCCCAAAAGAACAAAAGAAAACAACAAATCAAGTAATCAAAACAGTACAAATCATTCATAAATATATGAAACAAAAAAATTGAAAATGATAAATAATTAATAATTAATATAAATATAATTGGAAAGATATTTAAAAAAAATTATATATCATTAGTTGATTGATTGGTTAAGTATAAAGATGTGAAGTACAAATAACATTATGTCAAACTCACTTTTCTTCTATTCTTGCTAGTAGGTGTGCAAGTAGATTGTGGGCGTGTCTGCGTGGGTTATGGGTTATGGGAGTTCATCATGCAGTGTAGGGAAGCACGCAGCATGAGAGTACATGCTACATGAAGGGTAAAAACATAAATATGCAGCTCATAAAATGCCACACGTCAAGCTAAACACGCTGACATACATGATTATTATTTATCTTATTATTACATATAATCAATGGGTGCATTAGAGATTAAATAGGATGCATGTCATACAACCTATAGTAATTATTTCTTTAAAATTATAGAAATAATGTGTAATCTAAATCTTGTTTTTAGTGAATTGAATAATCTTATATATTGTGTACTCAAAACATATTGATTTAGCATTCAATTATCATTTCACATCTAACACTTTTATAATTTGTTATGGATTTTGACTTTTGATTATAATTTGATAATAGTTTTGTCTATTCTTATTTGTTTTCATTTATTAAAAAATCGATCATCCAATCCATTGTCAAATTGGATTGTAAAATCTTTGATCTAATCTATAATGAATTGGACACAAATATTTTAAAAATATAACTGTTTTGAACCAATGAATACCCCTACTGTAATTTATGTCACTTTCAACCTTTCCAGAGTTTCAATATTCTAATTGTATTAACTGGCTAATTAAGAGTTACAATTTATCAAATACAAAATAAAAAAATTAGAGTCTTACTAATTAGACTCAACTTATTTATTTCTAATCCAAACACTTTAATGAAAATATAATTTTTCATTTTTTTTTCCGATAATCGAGGGTGTCCTGAGCCACATTTCGCGCACAAAACAAATCCCTGGGGCCGATCAAAGGCAGACAATCCATGTTAGGCCTAAAGAATTCACAAAGGATTTTACCTCAAGGTAAATTGACTTTAAGGGCATAATATTTAATTTAAAAAGAAAACAATTAACTTAAATCTATACCCAACATCAAATATTCATTCAACTCTCTAACAAAACTATAAACCCGGCCACTACAACATTTTCCATATTGATGCACACAAGTGCAATATTGGCAAATGGTTGCACAAATCACAATTTGGTATCACGACATTGTTGGTACTAGAAATAAAATGTCACGTGTCACACTCACATCTTGCCACACGACCGAGAACAAAAGGGAAATTCAATCAGTCAGCAAAATTAACATCTGCTCGGGCGAGATCTCTTCCTCTTGTCCAAAAAAGCATTGTCCTGGCCATGATAAATATATCGGCCAATTTAAAAGATAGAAAAGAATTTTATGACATCACCAAGGGGACAAGACCTGAAAAGAGGTTTGCATGGTAGTTGGCAGAGGACAAGAGGTGCCATGCAAAAGACTGACAATATAGTACGAGGTTAGGTGGGGTGAAAGAGAATCAGAAAGGTCCCTACACGCGTAACTGTGTAAGACATCCAAATAGGGACCCTAGAAACCCTAACCTCGGAAAGAAGTATAAAAACTAGCTACAAAGGGAATTTTAGCATCAACCCCCACACACAAAAACCCAGATCCCAAAGTGACGACTCTGTGAAATTTCAAGGCTCTCCTTTATTTTTTGAATATTGCACACTGGTGAAATCCATTTATTTCTCAGATCCATCTAATTTCTACTCGCATTTTACTTTATTTGTCGTTTAAAACTTTCAAGACTCTTGTCTTTCTGATTTCACAAACATAATATGACTAGGGATTGAAGCATAGTTAGATTTGTGGTAAGAACTACCATTAGTTACCAACTTCATCCTCAATACATTGTATTTACTTTTCTCTTTAAGGTATTTTGCTTTTATTTAGGTCAAGAGACACTTAGCCCAATAGTTACTACCTTTGAATTTTGCCATAGAGTTAGATTAAACACAACCAGGTGAAGTCTTAGCCCAGCACTAGGCAAGAAAAGTTCCCTCAGCCAAGAGCAAACAATATTGCTCGGCTGCAATTTTCGGATCCCAGACTTAGGCTGTTTCTTTTAAGTCTCAGCCATAACCTTGTTCTTCCCGCCTCTAGCTGTGGCACACCCGCATTTCTATTGCCACATGGCAGCTTAGTAGCTTTTTGAGTGGCATAGGACAATTTTTGTGTCGAAACAAACATGTTCGATACACCAGAGACGAACATGTTTTGATTCTTTTGGCAATAACATGTTGAACACAGTAATGTCCTTTCGGCCACGAACTACTGAACAGAAAAGATTTAAAAAAAAAAAAAAAAACGTGTACAGTGGTCTCAGACCAATCGTCCTTCTACCATTCGGTTAACCAGTGCTGGACAAATTTCGAAGAAAAATTTTTAAACCCTCCTTGTTGTGTTCAATTTTGACATTAAACAACTAGGATTCAAACAATTGCAACCCAAACACAAATTATTTAAAAAATAACTAATAAAAAACCTAAATTATTTATCAAACCCATAAAATATATAATCTAGAAAAATAAGAACAAATAAGGATTTTCATTAAACTCTAAAACAATACGCACATAGATCACACTTTGTTGAAAATTATAACATAGTGAGTTGCAAAATCAAATTTACTAAAATTGTAACTTTCATTGAATTATACTTTATCTAAAAGAGTACATTGTGAATTACAAAAAATTGCATTGGGTGTTTGCCCAAGCAAGGTGTCCAAACACTTTGCCTTGTGTTCAAGTATTATGGCTAAAAAAATAAAATTGGATCTATTACTAAAAAGTCTGGGGCCTATTGCTAAAGCCCCAAAGTTTAAAGCAATTGGACTATAATAATTAATAAGATGAGACTTTCAAAGATATTTTGTCAAAAATTGCAGTTGTTATTAAATTCAAGAGATCAAATTAGAACTTATTCTAATCATAACCAAGGTATTAAATTTCATTTTTTTTTTTTTTTCGAAATCGAAACACATGTTTAACAATTTTTCATGAAGATTTCGCTGAAATTTACCAAAATTTATCAAAATTTATAGAAATTTTCCTATTTTCTATTTTCTTTAACTTCAAAAATTCACCAAAAATAACTCGAGACTTCAAATAATTTACCGAAAAATTTTACAGACTCATATTGATGAGTACTAATTTCCTATTACCTCAAAATAGTCAAATTTATTTCGAACAAATTATGAAAAATCCTACTCTAATAATTTAATTCTAAAAAAATTAATAATCGCCAAATTCTTGAATTTTCATTTTATAAAATTCATTTACACACAACTAAGCTCTATAACCACAATCAAAGGTCTAAGTTAGTTAAAATAAACTTAAAGAAATTTCTAATTCCTTTAAACAAACCTTACCACAAGTTTGAAAAATTTAAGTAACAAAATTACTATAAGCCAAAATTTGGGTTGTTACACTCAGTGAAGACAAAGCTTGGCTGGGTGAGAGGCAGGGAAAAAAG
>QANW01010978.1:793236-837276 GCA_003254865.1 Dryas drummondii | reverse complement strand
AAAAAAAAAAAAAAAAGACTGAGGAGAGAGACGGGAAAAAAAAAGTAAAAAAAAAAGGGGGGGGTTTGGAGCCTTTGGGCAATTGGAAAGAAAAAAAAATTGAGATTTCGTTTAATTATTTTAAACCTTAAACTCTAATACATTTATATATAAAAAAAATAATTAAAAGTATCCTAAAGGGTCTAAAACCTAATATCCTAAAGAATATAGAGTATATAGGGTTTAATGTATAAATTATAGAGTATAAATAGTATTAGAATATATAGATCGAGTATATAGAGTATTAGGATTTAGATTTTAGTGTATAATTAAATTATACAGTATAAAGAATATACTAATTTATTTAACAGTATTTGCTCCTGCGTGTATTATATTCACTTTATATCACATGAAACCTACTATATAATTTAGTTTCTTCAATTTTTTTTTATCAATTTAGTACGTATATAATATGTTAAATAAATATATGGAAGTTTCATTAAAAAATTTCGTATTTTAATAGCAATTTTTGTCATTTTCGTTTAATTTTTGTCGAAATTTAAAATCTGAAATTTAATTCATTGATCATAACACATTGTCTCTACTCACTTTCACTGTTCGGATTAACTCTAAGGACTTTAAAAAGTTTCATTTTTACCTTAAAATAATTAAATACATTATAGGGTAAAACGAATCTTTAGAAGAGAGAGAGAGATATAGCAAAAGGAGATTGAGTACATTTTGAAGCCCCGTATGGAAATTAATAATATTGGGGATTCCAAATTGTGTAAACTATTCAGAACCGTCTAATTAGAGCTTAGTTATTGCAAAACCTCCACCCTTATTAAAACTAATTCAAAACCCTCTATTAGTCACTTAAACTCTCCCAAAACCACCTGGTCAACTAACATCCACCTATGTTTGACCCATATTTTTTTAAATATTTCTATTATAACCTTGTTATTTAAAATCTTTTTTTTTTTAATTTTCTCATCCTCCCGCTCTCTCTCTCTCTCTCTCTCTCTCTCTCTCTCTCTCTCTCTCTCATTCTCGCACTTTCTCTGTTCTCTCCCCTCCACGCGCGACTGTCGTCGGCGCGTGTGGCGTCGTTCGGCAACGGTTGCCAGCAAGACCACCACCATCAGCTTCTTCTTTCTCTCCTCTTCCTCCCTCTGTCATCACTCGCCTCGAATCAAGCCCAAACAGCTCAGATCACCGCGACTACAATCGGTGGTACTCGTCGGCGATCTGCCTTTTTCAGCGGAGTTGGAATGCCGAAAAACCTAAGTCTTCTTCCTCTCGACGTCCTGAGCACGATGGTATGCTCGGATTCTCCATCGATCAGCCACGGCGGTAGATCGATGCCACAAAGGCCGTGGCTTCTCCGCCAACGATCTGCCTTTTTCGGCGAAGTTAGAATGCCAAACCACCCAAGCCTTCTTCCTCTCGACGTCCTGAGCACGATGGTGTGCTCGAATTTTTCATCCGATCAGCCGATCGAAGCAACAAAGGTTGCGGTTTCTCCGCCGACGATCTGCCTTTTCCGGCAACCATTTCCAACGAGTCAGGTACTTATCTTCTTCACCTCGTTGTGCTTTTCAATTATATGTATTTGGATTGGTCCAATTGTTGAAGAAACAAGAAAACCCAAATAAAACCTCACGACCACTGCGGCTACTCCGCCGCGAGTGGTGGCAATTAAAACCTTATTTTATTTATTTTTTAGTGTGTGAAAATTCAGTTTCTTGGATAAGGAACTTTAAGCCTACATTTATTGATTAAACAGTTTCAGTTCGTGTAACATGAGTTCTAAATGAATTTTGAATGAAATTATGGTTCTGAAATATGATAAATCAAATTTGCAGGTAGAAACAGATCGAGGCAGTGACGACTGTCATGTACTCGTCGCGTGTGAGGTGATCGGACGACGTTGTCTAGGTGTAATTGTTTTTTAATTAATGTGTAATTGTTTTTTAATTAAGGTGTAATTGCATTTTAGTCAAGGTGTAATTGTTTCATCACTTAATTCAGTTTCAGTAAGTGAATTTATAACTGAATTCTTCAATTCAGTGTAACTGAATTTCTGAAATTTAGTTTCAATGTAATTGAATTCTTGAAATTCTGTTTTCTTGAAATTCAATTTCAATGTTTGATTTTAGTTTTAGCGAAATATTGAGTTTTAGCAAAAACTTTAATTCCATAAAAAAAAAATTAAAAAAAAAAAGTTTCAGCAAAATTCAGTTACAATGATGTCAGCGCGCGTCAGAAGGGTAATTTAGGATTATAAGTTATAGGGGGTTTTGAAAGAGTTTCTAAATAGGTGGAAATTTAGGCAAATTTTTTAAGTGATTAGGAGGTTTAAAATTAGTCATTATTCCAAATTTGAATATTAAATAATGTGTTATTACACATATTAGTGTTTTACTTGTTATAAAATAAAGGATCAAGTACATTTACATCCACCAACTATAGGGTCAATTTCAAGTTGATCCATGAACTATAAAACATTTCAAATTTTCTCATTAACTAACAAAACACATACATAATGGTCCATCCGTTAAGGATTTTGTCAAATGGACTGTTAAGTGTCATGCTAGACGTAATCTAGTAGACCTCCTTAAACACTAATTCTTATAATATCTAACAAAAAATCAGTCTTTACACTGTATAAGATTCAATTTGCAGTGAAAATCGTGAACAAAACTATTGGGTGAGCAGAAAACCCTAATTTCAATGGTTAAATGCATTATTTTTAGCCTTTAGAAAAAAAACTTGATTTTTTAAATTTATGGGGCTTACGGTTTCATTTAAAAATGGGGGAAAGTGGTGGCCCATATCAGAGTTAGGTGCCACGTGTCATCGTGGAATAGGCAAGAAATTATTTTGGGGTCAAACCCATTTTTGCCTCCTACTAGTCAATGTCATGTTATTAAAAATGTCAGGTAGACTACGTCTAGCGTGGCACTTAACAATCCCTTTGACAAAATCTCTAACCGATGAACCATTCTGTATATTTTTGTTAGTTAATGGGGGATTTAAAATATTTTATAATTTGTGAACTAACTTGAAATGGATCCTATAGTTGGTGGATGCAAATATACTTGAGCCTAAAATAAATAATCCTTAGGATAGACCATGTATGAATCAACTGACACATTATTTGGGATACAAATTCGGAAGCCCTATCACTGCTCTCTTAGCATTGTTCTATGGAAATAGGAAACTCAGCCTAGGCAGGGACAAAGCTAGGATTTGAAACTGGGATGGGCTAATTAAGCTAATATTTTTTTTCTTCAATTAGTGACAAGATTTTATTTGTTTTTTGGTATTTCCTACATTGCACAACCTGTTAATAATCAAACACNCTGTTAAAAATCAAACAAAAAAACAACCACAAATTGAAAAAAAAAAAAAAACAAACAAAACCAGCAAAAGAGTAAGTGCGATAAAGGGTTGGTAAGAATTCTATTCTAACAATCAAAATTATAATTGTGGGATACATTCTTTTAATTTTTACCCCCAGATTCAAATGCCCTTTGCAGTAAATTTACCCCCAAATTAAAATCCTAACTTAAACCCCAAGGTTCCTAATTTGAATCCTAAATTTAAGCTCCACATTTAAGCTTCAAATTTGATCCCTAAATTTAAATCTCAAATTTAAACCATAACTGAAACCTGAAACTAATATCTTAATTGAACTTTTATTTCATCAATCATCAATTCATCACTAATTAAGGGAAAAAAAACTAAAAGAAAGAGAAATAGTTCAAATTTGTGACTAATTGAAATTTGGAAGTGTTGAAGGAGACTACCAAGTGAGAATAGAGTGACTAAGGCCCCGTTTGGGATTGCGGTGCAGGACCCAAAAACTGCTGTGAATGACAATTCTCAATCACCTACAGCAGTTTTAGTGTTTGATAAAAAAATAAAAAACTGTTTTCCCCCATAATTCTCAACTCCCCACAGCAAAAACAAAAAATAGATTTGTAGGTGCTTTTGAAAACTGCAGTGAATCACAACAACAATGAATATTTTATTTTACCCATACTACCCTTATTGATTTATATAATTTTTATTTGTTTATTTTAAATTAAAAAATATGTCCATTGTTAGTTATATTTTATATTGTGTTAATTAATTATGATATTTATTTGTACGACTAAAATTATAATATACTTAAAAAAATAATAAGAATACTTATTTAATAATATTGTTCTTAAAAAAATTAATGCTAATAAAAATTTGTAGCCACAAATTTAAAAAATAAGTAAAAAAACATTTTAGTTTTATCAAACAAATAAGTAAAATACACTTTCAGCATCATGTCCATTTTAATAATTATACACAGTCACAACACTTTTACATTAACATTTAACAAACACTTTGATATTGTTTTTTATATTCACAACACTTTTGAAAACATAGTTTACCAAACACTCAACTGCTTTATTTTACAGCTGACTTTATTTCACAGCTGTTTTACTTCACAACTGTTTTTTCTCACAACAATACCAAACTGACCCTAAGTGAGACGCTCACTAAAGAAGAGAAGAGAGGCGTAACTGAGAAGGAGAGGAAACAACTTACTCAGTGGCGGAGCTAGAATTTTCGTTTAGGCGGGTCATCCTTAGATGCTTGTTGTTCTTCTAAATTCATAATCATTATGAAATATAAAACAAGTCATTCCAAATATGAACATAAAATTTTGTATTTTAACCACAATATATTATTCTAAAATCTTTTTTTATAAAAAATATTTGCAGCTACCAAGCAATTTATTAGAACCATCAGATTAAATTATTTTTAATACAAAGAAGACATCAAAATTTAACACTTTCAAGTTTTACAATACCTCTCAAATCTCACAAATAAGATACGTCAAAGCCTCAAAAATTAATATCCAAAATTTTTTGACAAAGCCACAAAACCATAATTAAATAAACAATTTATTATGTTACAGGTGGTTTTTAGTAGCTGAAATAATGCTGAATAATAGAGGAAGGGTTAAAAGGGTCAGCTGACCCTTATAGGCCTTAGCTGGCTCCGCCCCTAAACTTACTAAGTCGAAAATTGAGAATCTGTCGTTCTTTGTTTGGTTGAGTGGGAGAGGATGAGAAAACCCTTAAAACGTCGTTCTCTGTTTATTTGGTTGAATGAGTATTTTTATTAATTTAGACAATTATTCATTTATTTTTAAAGAAAATTAAAATTAAAATTAAATATCAAATATCAATAATTTTTCAACAAAACAGTAAAACACTAATTTTTTTTTAGTTTAAATATTAACCTAGAACAAGACATTTTAGATTATGTCACAAATCAGTTTGCTATACAGTTGTTACTGTCGAACAGTCACAACTACTGTTTCAAATTCATAAAAATTCAAAATTTATAAGACTTTAATGCTTTTGATTTAGACTTGAGAGATGAAATTTTATTACCTAAAGACTAAACATTAAAGTTTAAGGGTTGCAAATATTGAAAAAATAACAAATTAATAAAAAAGTTATGACTGTTAGACAATCACAGTTCGGTATAACCATGTTTTTTAAAATTGGTACCTGAACTGAAATTTAATATCTAAAATAAAATGACTTAAACATTTTAATAATTAAAATGAAAAAATATTGTAATTTAATATTTAAAGTCAATAAACCTTTATTCTTATTCTTATTCTTATTAGTGGGCTGGGTGGATTGGGCCAAGTGTTTGGTAAAGAGGGTGGGCTAGACATAGAAACATAGTAGGTTTTAAAAAAAAAAAAAAAAAAGCTGGCATGGGCTATAGCCCACCCAGCCTTCAACCTTGGCCTAGGCCCTAGGTCAACTAGGTTATAGTCCCAGTTAATTTTTCTTTAACTTTACACATAATCGGCGAAATAATTTTGGAAGATATTCACTTCTAAGAATATCCATCCTTCACTTCTTGGATGTTCACGTAAGAGCAGGCATTGTAAAAGTCTAGCTCTAATACAACCGTTCATGCAAATTTAATTGCACCCGCTGAGTATTCTACTTGACTGGCTCTTTGTAAATTGTAACGCAACACTTTAAATCTAAATTCCATTTTCAAAATTCGAGTAATATAAACCGTATAGCACCTCTCCAAATGTAAACTCAAGGTGCCGCAACTTCATGTATTGTACAAAGGCTCAAACACAGAATAAACTAACAGTTGAACAGAGTGCTAACTGGCCCATCAAGGTCCTGTGGATTTTAGAAGCCTACATTCCACCTAAACTTTGTTCCTAAAATGTCAAAAACACACAGAATGAACCAATAGTGCAATTAAGTATCAAAAACCAAGCACCAAAAGAAAGGGCTGTCAAGTGATTAAAACAGCGCCTAGTTAGTCCCCAAACCTGTCCTAAAAATATCTTGAATTCAAATCCCTCCTTCCCTAAACTTCGTGAGTCATGATTAGTCAAAAAAAAAAAAATCAAACTAAAGAAAATAAAAAGGGCCCTAAATCTTGTTGTGCTCTAATATATCCTACCTAATGTTAAGATTAGTCTAATGTTACTAATCTTTGTTGCTATTAATAATGAATCGATATTAAACTAATATCGGAGACTTATGTTTCTATTGTTAATTTTATGCAAATCCATGTGAAAAAAATCTATCCAGTCTAAGCTTCAGCCTGTTCAATGTTCATTTTTTAATTCACTCGATATTATATGTTCTGATTTTCGGGGGGAAGGAACCTTTAGCCTCCAACTGCTACTTAACAAATCCGCTGATGTTTGTACTCTCTCCGCTGATGAGCTTCTGGGAGACAGGCTGGCCAAGATCAAAGGGTCCCAAAGAGTCGGTCTGTATCCAAGCAGTAAAAATCAATAAGATTAGCTAGCTATTTTCAATTTCTTAAAGTTGGAGATAAGAAACAATAATTACAATTGGGTGACGATTTTTACACTCCTATTTTGTACATTTGCACTCCTTCCCCTTATTTTTATGCTTTCATTCTCCTTTTCTTTACTCAAATGGTCGGGCATAATAATAAGAGGAGAAGTGCAAATGTACAAAAATTAAAGTGTGAAAGTCATCACCCTTACTTAAATACGAAATGTAAATACCCATTTGATGCTTGACAGCCCAAGGCTTCTTTCATCATTGTTCACACGTGAACAAAGCATGAGATCTGTATCAAATTCCTGACAAGCGCGGTCTTGTGGAAGCCCAGCTAGACTGTTAACCTGCAATAGACATTAGACATTAGAAATTCTACCTGAACACCGTCAAAGCGCAAACTGAGTTGAAATTGATAACTTATACCCCCACAAGGGTCACAACTACATGCTGTATCAAGTTCTGACAAGTGACAAAGCCTTTATCCCAACAACTTGGGAAAGATGCTTGTTTGTGAGAACTAGCTTAAAAATAACCTCACCGTATGATCTTACACGTGATTAAAAACATGTAGTAGTCTACTGATGATATAGTCCTATTGTAATCAGGTCAACTTAGAAAGGTCTACCAAACAGATAAAATATACACAGAAGAGACTGATCTCGATGTTTATTAGTCTTAAACCACATACAGATGTAACAGGTCCACAGGTATGCGAGGCATTTTCTTTTCCGCCAAAGGACATTAATGTTGCTCTTCCACCATGGACTCATGGAGAAATTAAATACCTTATTCAACCAGCGTATCAAGGTTATAATTTATTACCACCTCACCCTTAAACTTCAACACATTCTGAAACCTTAAACATTTCAATACATTAAGGATAATCCACAGCTAATTTCAAGATAACTTCTGGTAATCAATTAAAAAAAACCTTGATTGATGTTAAATCCAAATTTTCATATTTATGGAATCCAAAGATCTGTGGGAGTTATCATGTCAAATCCATAAATCATGCATAGACATATGACATACACATTACTTTTATATGTATTCAAAGACAAAGTTAATGTAAATGGGACTGAAAGCTATCTGGTTTTAAAACCTAGATGATTTATAAATCCAGATTTAAGCAACATAAAACTACTCACAGTTGCAATAACAGAAAGAAATACATGAATAGAATAGAAAAACCTTGGCTGCATTAGGAAACTTGAAAACTTTGGAACCAGAATTATGGCTGAAACCTCCACAACTTCCGCCGAAACCCAGAACATCTTTCCCCGAAGAAGAGAACTTTTTAGAAGGAAACGCATGACAGGTTTCTTCAGCATCCAAAATAGATCTGCATGGATCATGAGTGGATGGCCCTGGACCTTGAGGAGTATTTATTTGGGTGGAAATAAAAGCTTGAAGTGAATCAGAAATTAAATGAGTTGGCTGCATGCCTCCATTGCTCCCAATTGATTGTGCATCAAAGCAATTGAGCTTTCCCTGTATGGATGCCTCAGACAGGAGGCCGCCAATGCTTATAGATTGACAATCAGCCCATAGCGCAAATGATTTTGAGTCCCCCTTTATTTGAGTAGGACGCAAGTCTTCATCTTTCCCAATTTGTTTTTTATCACTGTTATCGAACTTAGCCTGTAAGGACGCCTCAGAAAGGAGGCCTCCAATGCTTATATTAGTTACACTGTCAACCAACAGTGTGGATGAGTGTGCATGGTTACCATCCATCCTCCTCTGACTATCACCCTAATTACAATAAAAGGGCAAAAAATCATCAAAATCCATAATAGAAACATGTTGCATATAAACCTCCAAACAAAACCTTGCTTTGTTTTAGGAACTTAAGCACACAACACAAATGGCTAGTTCAAAGTGCACTACACAACAAAGTTTGCATATCTGGCTTTAGCTTTTGAACCAAAGGATATAATCATTATTAAAACTTGTATTCTCAATCCAACATTTAATCGTGACTATATATTTGGCTTCCCAGCTTAATGCAAATTCACTTCAAATTCATATTCACCATGATTAAATTAAGTAAATTGAAAAATTCATATCAATAATTTTAAAAGTTTGCCTGATTAAATGTGTGTGCGCACGCGCACATGTGTAAAAATAAGAACCACCATACAAATAGAGAAAGAGGCAGCAAAAGTAAGAACCAGATCAATGGCTACATAGGAAATCTCCTCAGTATCTGTATTTGTTGTTTCACTTACATTGATAGATGTAAAATCTTTCCTTGTCAACACAGATGCATTCTCTATGGCAGTGCTAGAATTTCTCTGTGCACCTTCAGATTGTAAATCAACCTTGTTTTGAACTGATGTAGAAGGCTTGTTGGAGGTTTTAGGTCCAGTAGAGAACCAGCCATACCTTATGAAAGATATCAAGTCAGATACTTAAATTAAAGAACACAACACCTTTCTGTAAGAGAAATGAGTAAGCCTTATACCTTAAGCGAAAAACTGCAGGGCTTCCAATAGCTGCATAGACAGCTCCCGCACTGATGTCACCATCATTCAGTGTCCATCTTCTTCTACTAGGCATGCTGTCCTGCATCCTATATGGGAATAGAACTGGCTCACCACGAGCAACGGTTGAGCTACCCCACTTGCTATTAAGGTGCTTTAGCACAGATGAAATCTTCTTCCGTGCTCTAAGAATGAGTTCCAAATATGGATGATGTCCATCCTAAAATGAAATGAAATAAAACAAAATAAAACTTAAAATTTAGAGTGAAAAAATCTTTAGCTTTCAAATACATAATGTTTTTCTAATAACCTTCATGATTTATTATTAACCTTTTCCAATCCTATGCGAGTGCCCTCATCTACAGGGAAAAGCTGCAACTTAATCTTTGAATGAGGAAGAGGTGCTTGTCCTTGATAATGCTCAAGAACAGGCAGCCTATTTGTTGTTTCTGAAAAACCTCTGCCAGGAAGCTCCATACACATGCCATCAGCTGCACTGTAAGGTGATAAACGCTCATCTTTTTCAACCAAGAAATCATCACCTTTTCCTAAGAAAGATAAAGTGAAATTAACTAAAAAGAATGCCCAAGATAACTGCAACTGAAAATTCAACGTTCATGTCGTTGATATGTTCCTTTTAGGCAAACTTTTAAATGGACAGCACAAGAAAATGAAGAAGCTAATTAAGTCAAAGGAGCTTGTCTAGAATTATTTGTGAATGGACCAGTATGTAGCAAATCCTCTACGTGCAAAAAAATATAAAAGTTTTAATTTCAAAGAATAAGGTCCAAGTTAAAAGCATTCAAGCATAATACTCAGATGAGAATTCCTACCTGTTGCTTTGGGACAGTTCTGAGTAGTTCTCTTTGTAGATTTCTTTTCTCCCATGCTACCTATGCTTGCTCTACACTCTATAGGAACCTTGATAACCTTTCTGTTTCTCTGTTTAGAAGCTTTCATGCTGTTTCAGCTTAACTGTAACTTTAGCCAGCTGTCACAAACATTTACATCTTTCTCATAATACAAACAATGCATTGTCAGGTTTCAACAACATTGGAAATCAAAGATGAGCTGATTTACTGCAGGAACACAACAATGTCTCGCTTCTAATTTGTTTAGAACCATGACCAAAAGCCAATAACTAATAATCAATTGGTGTGAGCACAAGAATCTACATAGTTTATCTGATTATTAGTATCCCACTTTTTTAATTTTTTTTCTCCTTTTTCAGCGAAATTCTCCTAATTATTTCCTGCAAGTTTCTACACAAAACATGATGGAGGACAACACAAGGTGGGTGTTTCCTATGATTATTGTGGGCTTAGGATGACAGAAATTTTAAGAAATAGAATAATTTTAAAGAAAAAAGAGGTTTATTGGGCTGCTCTAAGTTTGGAGAAATAAGAGAGATGGAGAAGAATGTAGAAAGAAAAGACAGAAGGTAGAGGAGAAAACAATGCACCAAGCCTTCAAGAACACTTAATTTTCATTCATCAAAATCTGATTTGGTATACATAAAATAGCCTTATTTATAGGCTTCAAATATATCTCCCAAAGACTCCTAAAAATACCAAAAGAGTCAAAAGACTTATTAAAATACTAAAAGTCTCATTAATACTTAAAGACAATGTATTTCCTAGATTGGCTCTTTAACATGTTTATTTATTTTTATTTTCTTATTTTTCTGATTCTTGCACTACCATGGCACTTCGTTTTAGACCCGAAAGGCCTTATTGCTCGATATGATCCAATGGACTTAGTCTTGGGATCCAAAGAGGATACTTTTTTTCTAACCAAGATGTAGGTACTGCATCAAAACACAGTCGTGGGAAACAGAAAACATTCACATTCCCACAACCTGCGCAGAAACAAACCTAAAACAGAAAAGACCCGCCAATTAAAATTTTGTACCACAACAATCATGTACCCCTTCTCTGAGGTCCAAATCAACAATCCAATTTTGAAAATTTATGAATTCTCCGAATTAGACGAAAGACATCACCAATCCCCAAGAACCCCAAACAAACTAAATGGGGTTTTTCCTCTTTCTCACTGAGATTTAAGCTTTGAAGATCAACAACTAAGCTGGAAAATCACAATCATATATAAATACTTCTCGAGATTTACCAGCTAATGAACCAAACCCCAAGTCACAAATTCTAGTCTTGCATATATACTCTACATGAGCTCCTTGAATTATCTTACCTCCTTTATATTTGGTGAAAATATAAGTCTCTATATGGCCTTTAATAACTAATGCCCTAAAATCAATTATTTGATCCAACCATCGGTGAGTGTGGGCGAGCAGAACATCAAAATTGTATGTGTGTGTGTGTGTGTATTATAATTATATGCTGAAATTCCAGTAATTCCAGGAGCTAGGGTTTAGAGCATCACACATAACAAATGGGAATAATTCCAACGATTCTGTATGAAATATTTTGTCCAAATTTCTCATAATCCAAATCCAAATAATAAACAAAAGCAACCAAATCTATGAATATATCTAGCTCTGGGACCGATTCACTAGAAGAGAAGAAAAACTAAAGGATAGGCAAGTACAAATAAAAAAAATAAAAAAAACCGAATAGGCAAGTATAATTGAACAAATTGATTCACTTTCCCAAATATCACAACCAAAATGTAAGGGCTATGAAAGCCTGCGTACCNACGTGAAGAGAGAGAGAGAGAGAGAGAGAGAGAGAGAGAGAGAGAGAGAGAGAGAGAGAGCGATCGGTTGAGCGAGAGAGAGAGAGATTCAGATTTCAGAGCAAAACAAATGTTTGGCGGGAATGAATTTCTGAAATTTACAAGGTTCTTTTTTAGTTTGAGTCGGTCTGGACTTTTATTTGCCGCCTCGTGAAAGCGAAAATAATTAATTTTTTAGATTGTTTTTTTCAAAATCCAAAATGAAAAAATAGGTTAATTACATATAAATACCTCAATTATACATCACTTATCAAGTTAGTACCTTAGGTTCAAAAACTTTTATTTAGATACATCAATCTCAATAGCTCGCCAACTTAGTACCTCTATTACTTTGACCATTAGGAGGACTGTTAATTGCCTACATGACGCTGACGTGGTATATGTGGACCTACCACTAAACACATGGCGGACAACAATGGAGGTGGCGACAGTGGTGCTCCAGCTCCACCAGATAAAGAGAAGAACAATGGAGCCAGTGGTGGTGGTGATGATGCGCCACCTGAGGAGGAGGAGGAGAAGAAGACGATTGTTGATCCAAACCTGTTGATATGCTTGCTTCAGCCTTCTCCCGCCCATTTTGATCCCGAATACATCGAAATTTGTCGCCTTCTTCTCTCTCGCAAGCCCCAGCCCTGCGTTCATCGACGCAGAGTACGCTTTTGTTTCTCCTTCTTCATTGAACACTTTACATAAATAAGCCACCAGTGGTGAGAGGGGTTGCCAACGAACAGTGCAACTGGGCTGGGTGGGTAGGAAGAGGGACGGGGCTGGGTGGGTGGAGGGAGGAAGGGGGAAGGAAGGGGCTAGGTGAGGAGGCGAGGTCGGGCAGGGGAGGGGGCTGGCTTCTTTTTTTGTTTTTTTGTTTTTTCAATTTTTTTCAATCTTATTACTTTATATAATTTTAAGGGTTTTGTTGATTTTTTTAATTAATTTTTGTACATGTGGTTATTTTTAAAAGACAAATCAACATTTAGTGGTGGGTTCATGTGTGCCTTGTCAGCGCCACGTAGGCAATTAATGGTTCTTCTAACGGTCAAAGTAACGGAAGTACTAAGTTGACAAGATATTAAAGTTGATGTACCCGAATGAAAGTTTTTAAATATGAGGTACTAAGTTAATAAGTGATGCATAGTTGAGGTATATATATCTAATTAACCCATGAAAAATACAATGATAATTTCAACCCACTTTCAAAAAGGGTGCCGCTATTTAGACTCGACTTTTTTATTTCCATCCCAACACTTTAATAAAAATATAATTTTTCAATTCTATCCTAATATAAATTGACCTTCAAAGACTTAAAAATTTAATTCAAATTAAATTAAATTAACTTGAACCTATATCCAACATTTCTCAATATCCAACATCAATTCTCCACTCACATCGTATCTCAACTAAGGATGGCAACGGGGCGGGTCGGGGCCGGGAGTGCCACCCCCATCCCTCGCCCCCGAAATTTTTTTCTTCCCCGAATCCGCCCCATTTCCCCGGATACTTAAACGGGGATTCCCCGCCCCCGACCCCGCTGGGGAGTGGCTCCCCGAACCCGCCCCGAATCCCCGACCTTGCCTTGCAACAAACCTCAATTTGGATGAACCAATCAACTTCATATATACTCATCAAATACTCTGTAGCTGCGCCAATTGCAGAAACACTCAACAAACGACCAATCTATCAAATACCCATTTGCAAATATTCCCAGAAGACCCAAGACAGAACTAATTCAAAACTTTGAGAAATCTAAACTGGGTTTGCTTGAAAATTGAAGAAATATAAGAGCTTGAATTCATACATTGTCTTTGAAGCTCCTTTTCCAAGGATTTCATTGTACTGCAACCAAAACACACAAATAAGAAACTAAAACTCCAAGCAGATGAAACACAGAGAGAGAGGCAGAGAGATCGAAACAGAGAGCCTTCAAGATGATGGGCTATGGACGTCCTGATGAGAGGATGGCGAGGAGCGAGCGGCGAACGGCGAACGGCGATGGCTAGCGGCGAACGGCGATGGCGAGCGGCAAACGGCGATATCGAGCAGAGAAGGAGATCGTAGAGAGAGGGAGAAGTGAGAGAAAGAGGGAGGAAAGGGAGAGAAATCGCAGTGAGGGAGAAGAAGGGGAAGATTGAAGAGAGGGAGATACAGGCGGCATGATCTATGAATCATGAAGAAAAGTGGAAAAATTGTGTTTAGCCTTTTAGGGTTTGGTTCTTTTAACTAATAAATAATGAGATATAAACTAATTAAACATAGATACTATAATCACATACTTTTTTAATATATATATAAACATATACCAACTAATTAAACATATACTGATACTATAAATATATTTGTAAATTGTAACTTTATAAACATATAGTGTAAACTAATTTAAACTAATCAAATAGATTTGATACAAATAGGTTATAACTTTAATACAAATAGGTTATAACTTTAATACAAATAGGTTTGATACTAATTTAATAGATAATTGTATATATATCTTTATAATTTATATAATAAATTTCATATAAAAACTAAGGATGATGTTATTGGCACTCTAAAAAAATCATCATGCACTCCAATTTTCAAAAAATATAAGCGAAAATTTGTACATGTTTAAGTATATGATGACATTTTTGGAGTACTAATAGTGTTTTCCAAAAACTAATTAAAAATACTTTAAACCCTCTAAATTGTGTACCCTATACCCTATACTCTAAACCATATACCATATATTATATACCCTAAACCATATATACTACTATAATTTTTTTTTTGGCTAAATACTACTATAAATTTAATGTGTAATGTATAGAGTAATTAATATAATTTAGGGTTTAGGGATAGTTTATAGTTTAGGGGTATATGGTTTAGGCCTTTAGGGTTTGGGATTTATGGTTGGTTTAGGGTTTAGGGTTATAATTTAGGGTTTAAGGTTTATTTTTTAGGCTTTAGGATTTATGGTGGTTTAGGGGATATAGGGTTTAAGCCTTTAGGGTTTAGGGTATAGGGCATAGGGTATAGGGTTTATGGTTTATGGTTTATGGTTTATGGTTTAGAGGATATAGGGTTTAGGGTATTTATTTTATTATCTATTATGTGTATAAATAAAGAGATTGGAATGTTATGATCACTAGTTCCCATTAATCTGATGGCTAAGGCATTGGTGGGTTTTCCTTAAGGCCTTAGGTTCGAACCCCAGGGAAGCATGTTAATGTGCCTATATTTTTAATATTAAAATAATTAAGATATATATACATATATGTATACGGGGCGGGTTCGGGGTCGGGGGTACCAAAACCATACCCGCCCCGCCCCCGACTCGGGTCCCCGCTTAAATCCCCGAATCCAAACCCGGCCCCGTTTATCTCCCCCATTTATGTTTTAATCGGATCGGGTCCCCGCGGGGATTTTTGCCATCCCTAATCTCAACTCTCTAGCAAAACTCTAAACACACTATAACACTCTTCATATTGATGCAAACAAGTTTAATATTGACGAATGAATGGTTAAATTGTGGTTTGGGAGTCTTTAAATGAAGTATTCTCATCATTCCTTTGAGTTTTAATAGACTACATTTTTATTTTCAAAAATTGAACTCGCAACATGTTTGGCACACTAGAGCCGAACATGTTATGAGTCATTTAGTAATAAAGCACTGAACATAGTATTTTCCATTCGGCCATAAACTACCGAACACCTCTAAAAAATTTAGAAAAAAAGATGTTCGGTGGTTGCCAACCGAACATCCTTTTAATCGTTCAGTTATGTGCCGCCGAACATCCTTCTACCTGTTCGGTTATTCGCCGCCGAACATCCTTATTCTTTTTCTGTTAATCAAAACTCTCCCTTTTGTGTTCAAGTTCAACATTAAACAACTAAGATTCAAACTATTGCAGTCCAAAAATAAAAAATTTCATGTAGAGAGCAATGGGTGGTGGGTGGTGAGGTATTGGCACTTGGTGTTGGGTGGTGGTGATGGTGTTGGGTGTGTTGTTAGGTAACACAGAGAATGCACATTAAGCTACTTATTAGTGTGGACGCTTCATCTTTAGCTAACACAGAGCCTACACTTCTTCTCCTTTTATATTTTAAAATCTTCTGGTCCTTTTCAGTAATCTTGGAGGTATGGAGCTTAGGACTAGATCCCTTCTTAACCTCCCTCATCGAACACACAGCTTTATCTGCAGGAGTCGCATAATTAGTTTCAAAACTTAATATGGAATCGATCAGTTAGCGCAGCACCCATTGATGTTTCCCCTTTGCACCGTTGAAAAAAATGCTCAAGAACTCCTTCATGACTTTCCAACACTCCCAAAACCTTATTTTCATCTTCCGATGACTCTTCAAGTTCCTTTTTTCCAGAATTAGTTGAGACCAAAGAAATTTCATTTTCCATAATAGCAACCATGTTAGGATTGTTAAACTCTTCCCCAAAATTTAGAGTATCCGGAGATCCATGATTAAAAATCATTTTATTCAACTCATTGGAACATTCATCTACAAAAAAAATTAATTCCCTCGATTCCCTCCAATTGTTCTGGATCCCTAGTCATGTCTGCATCTTCAATTACACAGGCTTTTCGAGTTTCCCCACAACAACTTTCTGGTTCTCAGTTAGCAACTTCCCCTTCTGCTCCTTCTTCTCTTTCGTTACAATCAAGATTTGTATCAGAAGCAAGAAGATTGGAGTTCTTAACCTTCTCCAACACCACTTCTCCCTGCTCGCACAACTGGGCTCCAAAATTCTCTGGTTTAAGAACAATAAATTTGTCAACTAGATCTTTCTTGCCACCAAATCTTGAGAGGAAATTTGATTTAGCTAACTTTGGCCAAGTTACTTCAAATCCTTTCAACCCACTTTTAGAAGCTGATCCAGAATTAGAGGTCTTTTAAAAACGGGCTTCCACTTTATTAATAATAACTTCTGACTGGGCTCCCAGCTCTTTCAAAACTGACCTATCAACTTTTCTTAAAAGAGTTGGGCCCAAATCCAATTTAGGCCCACTCACACCTCCAATTGACTTTTCTGTAAAACCAACTTGCTATTTAGGACTCTACATTAACTTTTCATACCCTTCTAGGAAGTTATCTCCAGTTGTCTTTCCCACTGCAAGAGGCTCGTTAATTTTGAGAGCTGCACCTTGTCTTTTATCAAAAACCCCAATATTTCGTCTAGGAAATTGTCCCCTAATAATTGTGTATGCGGTTCCGCTTTCCCAACTCCCCCACCACCCTGTGTCACAACAATTGAGTCATCCTCTAGGAATGTTCGCGGATAAGCAGTGACCTTTTCACCTTTCAAGAGATCTTCAACAACATCATTAAGGGCCTGTTTGGTATTCTATTCAAAAACTATATTTTGTTTTCAAAAATAAAAAAACAAGTTTTAGTCAAAAAAACGTGTTTGGTAGACTATTTTTAAAAACAGTTTTTAGAAAAAAATTAAAAAACATGCCTCTTTTTAAAAATGATAAAACATCGTTTTTCTCATTTTTTTTTTCACTTCCTTTNCTTCCTTTTTTCTTACATGTCATCATTTTTTAAATTTAAAAATTGTTTTCAAATTTCATACCAAACACGTTTTCAAATTTTAAAAATTGATTTTGAAAACTCACATTTAAAAAAAAATCTTAATTTTTGAAAAAAAAAATTTTGAGTAGGATACCAAACGGGCCCTAACATTCCCATGTTTTTATCCATTATCAATGCTTCCATTTGTCCCGCCTTTGTAAGACTGTTCAGTTCTCAAAGCTGTCTCTTTGCTTTAGAGACTATTCATCTTCTTCTGTCATCTCTTTCTACCATGTGTAAACCCCTGATTGTTCCTTTTAGACTAAAGAGCCTTCTCACCTTCCCCCGCCTGACTCTTTACCGAATTAGTTTCTATATGAATCTTCTGAATATTCTGGGCGCCGTCTACGGTGGTCTTCGTACAACTAAGACTAGTTGGATTTTGATGTTAAGAACTCCAAATTATCCAGCCAGTTTAATGAATTCCGGCAAAATTATTAATCTCTTTCACTATAATTCAAACTTCAAACAAGTTCTCAAAGTTCAACGTTCTGCTATCAATCTGGATCAAGCCACCACATGTATTCCCAATTAACGTGAAAACATGCTCCGTCCACAGGTTTAGTGGTAACCTTTCCACTGCAATCCACCCTCCATAACTTACAACCTTTTGTTGATAAATATAATTGCAATTCTGATTCCATTTTGAAAGTATCACACTCATCTCACCTTCAAAGGAAATCTTCCCCAACTCTGTTGTCTTTCTCACCTCCTCTTCTGTATGACAAGCAAACAACGCTCTATTAATTTGGAAAGGATTAAGTCAAATTTAGAATTTCAACACCTCCGAGATAGATTTCTCAACCAAAGACCATGTTAGATGAACCTTATGTCTTTCGTATACGACCATACGCTCCCATGTAGTATTTTCTCTCTTGAGATACTTCGTTTCTTTTGACTCTCCTCAGTGGTTCCAATAACTGCCACCCATCACCTTGAAATCTTTGTTCAGTGATTCTGAATTTTTTGATACCATCTCTTTGTAAGTAACCTGTGGATTTACCCTTGAAACAACTTTTTCCAAAGACTTGCTAATTTGTAAAATCTTTGTCTTCTTTTGTTTCTAGTACATAAAAGAGTATAAGTTTTCCTCCAATTTTCTCCAACCTACTACACCTTGGCCTTTTGGAAGAATAATGCTTCTCACCACACCCTTCGCACCACACTCATAAAGCCTCAAGAAAGACCCAAGTTTGTTGCTATACCTCTCCAACCACAATTGATAATGAGGACCTCTATAAGGTTTGAAAAGCTCATTTTCTTGCTCCTTTCGAGCTTCCCTTACTTGATCGATAATCCACGTAGCACCCCCTAACCCAACACCAATTTGTAACTCTTTAACCGGTTTCTTTATGTGATCAAAATGCTCTCACCATTTGAATTCATGTCTAACTCGATGAAAAAACTTTTGAATTCTATCCTAAAGGCTCTTGAGGCAAGTTTAAGACTCACTTCTCTATGTTCTCTCTCACTCTCCTAACTCATCTCTTCTATCCTAAAACATATAAGAGCATCTCCAGTCGTTTCCCAAATCTAACTTTTTTTCCTAAATTATCCTCCAATTAAAGAAAAATATAAGGAAAGGACTAGAAATGCTCTTATAGGTTTTGGACCCCGCCCAAAATCTTATGCGATGTACGATTGATCGGTCCATAATATAAATTTTTGTAAAAGTTTTGTTTGACGGATTAATTGATATCCTTTTACTTATTATTCCACACCATTTAAACTACGCAATAGAATCAGACTCGATGTCATTGTCATTCATTGACATGGTTATTGTTAGAAAATGGTCGAATAAACACAACAACATTTTAAACTTTTTGTACAATCTTCCATCAACTTGATATATGAAACAAAATTTATAATAATAATTAAATATATACATTTTGTGCACATCGAATATGATGAGTGTATAGATTCACGTCTTACCCACCAGCTGGATTGGTTTTCTTAGTCACACAAATATCTTATCTCTAAATAGTCCACGCAAGTTTGAAGGTGAACAAAAGAGAGTTAGACAAAACCTAAATGCTCGTTCAGTTATGACTACACCATATGGCCAGTTCTATTTATAGTGGCTTGGTCACTTTAATCCTTGTTGGAGTAGGTGTGACGATCCGACCCAAATTTTCACTAGAAATTTAAATTTTTATTTAACTATGTTTTTAAGAGATTTTTTTTTTAGGATGTTGAATTTTATTTTAAAGATTTTTATATTTATTTAGANCACCCCTCTCTCTCTCTCTCTCTCTCTCTCTCTCTCTCTCTCTCTCTCTCTCTCTCTCTCTCTCTCTCTCTCGAAGCTTCCTCCCCGCGCACACGCCCCCTCCCAGTCACCATCGCTGGCCGGCCACTGCCGACCTCGACCTCCGGCGAGCACCCCGACGCCGACCACCCTCCCCTTGAGTCAACCCTCTCTCTCCCTCTTCGACACTTTCTCCCTTCTCTTTCACTCTGTGCGCGCAGCACCACCATCGGAGGACAGCTTCCGGCCACTGTCCCAGTGGTACGAGGCCACTAGCGTGACCCCTGTGGGCCGGCCGTATTCCCTCGAGCTCCCCTCCGCCAACCGGTGCCCCCTCAAGCAGAAGACAGCCGGAGAAAACTCCCCCAGCTGCCGGCTTCTCTTGCCGATTCCGGCCAACTTCGAACTCCAATCAAGAAATTGGTTAGTTGGTTTTCTTCCTCTCTTCATGGGCTTCCAAACCCATATGGGGTTACTTGTCAATTTTGAGTATTTGTGATTTTGAAAAATTTGGGGTTTAGGGCTCATTTCGGGTTCCTATCAAATTTTCGAAATTTAATGATGTTGTATGTATTTTTGTGCAATTTTCATCCCTAAGAACCTTAATTTACATTTAGAACTGATAGTTTGAAGCAGTTTTGGAGAATTGATAGTTTTTGAGTATTTAGAAACTTGATTTTTTTTTGGGATTTATGGACCATTTCGGGTTGGCCTTGTAAATTATGTTTTGGAGATTATTCTTGGATCATCGTCGAACAAAATCTATCATTTTGAAACCCAATTGAAATCTAGAATTCACAAAGGATGTGAAATTTGAGGAAATTGTGGACTTTGATCTTAGAACCGCCACTTTGAACGGCGACGACGGAGGTTCTGAATTTTCCACTGTCATTTTGAGTTTCTAACACGAATTTGAATACTTGGACTAAGTTGGTTGGCGATATTGGGTGTCGTAGGTCGAAATGAAGATGTTTTGAGAATGAGTTTTAGAGTGTCATCATTTTAAAGAAACGATTTCTAACCATAGGGAAGAATGTGAAGTAACTAGGACGTCGGGTTTCTTGTATGCACACACATTTTATTGGTCTTTGACATTGGTTTAATTGTATGCTTTGCTTTTAATAGGCAAGACGACTGTGGCTCGTGACGATCCGATGAAGGATCGAAACTAGATTTCCCAATTTGTGAGTGGACCTTATTTTAATAAAAGTTTATGTTTCTAAATGTCTATGATTTCATTGATTTAATGGTGGATTTGTGTTGAGAATTATTATTTAAAGTTTCTTCAAATGATATCCTTTTAAACTAATGACTTTAAAAGATTGAGATGTTGTGATTTGAGGAAAGATACATGTTTGATGAGTTGGGTTATTAAACGGAATTGTGAAAAGAGTATTTTAAAACTGCTGTGTAAATGTACGTGTTGATCGGTCGAGCTTGCTCGTACGGAGTGACCATTCCGTACGAGATTGTGGCTAGGATACGAGCCTGCTCGTACGGAGTGGCCCCTCCGTATGAGATTGTGGCCAGGATACGAGCCTGCTCGTGCGGAGCGACCCTCTGTACGAGATTGTGGCCAGGATTCGAGCCTGCCCGTGCGCCGGATTGTGGCCAGGACATTGTCTACAGTACGGATACAAGAATGGTGTGAGTTTTAAGTATAAGTGTTTTGAGATATCAGTTTATAAAGATAATTTCAGTTCAAATTTGCTATTTTTCAGCTTTGAAAGTTTTATTGTTTTTTTCTGTATATTGAGGTCTATTGGAGATGATTGTCAAAAATGATTTTGAAAATAGTTTTTAAAATTGGGGGATTTCAAAGAGCGACGTGAAGTCTTAGAGTTAAATGTGATTAAGAAGGGTTTCCTGAAAAGATATTAAATCTTTGATTTCATTTTCATTAAACTGTACACTTACTGAGTTATCTCACAGTTTCTCTTATTTTGTCTTAAATTGTCCCCGCCCCAGGTAGTAGTTTTGGTGGGGGTCGAGCCAATCACGCCGAGGCAGTTACATCCATATCCTTACTCGGACACTGTAGGCATCATTTTAACTTTGTAAAAATTTCTTGTAATAGAATAGAGGCTCTGATAACCACTTTAAATATTAAGTTGGTTTCTCTGTGAAATTGTTGGGTTTGAGACCCTTTTTGGTTGTGGTAGAGGTGATTGCTCTTTAGAAGTGCTTTTTAACAGGTTTTGAAATTTCTGGGTTAGTTCATTTTCAGGGGAAGTTCTGTCGAATTTTCGGTAGGATTTTCCTTGATTTTGGATTCCCGTAGGACCTCTTCGGGTTTCAAGGTGAAATCTGGGGGCGGTTCTGTCAGTAGGGGTGGCTGGCTAACCATAAGCGGAGCCCAATTAATTTTAGGCTCCAACTACATTTTAATTAAAATACAGTAGGCACCGTGGAAATTCATAACAAAAATATAATTTACAACAAGGGTCGCACATACCAAGTCACAATTTTTTTATATGACGTGTCATGTTGTTAGTGGCAAACTTGCGATGAATTGTGCGTCGCAACCCAATGCTAAGAATTTTGGCATTGTAATTTGTGTTATATACAAGGAGTAAAATTTCGATAAAAATTTCGATTTTGACAAAATTAGACAAAAACGACGAAAATTGTTATCAAAATACGAAAATTTTGAATGAAACTTGATCATATGTTTATTTAACATATTATCTACTACATTGATAAAAATTATTGTAGAAACCAAATTATATAATAGATTTCATGTGATATAAGATGAATATAATGCGCGCTAGAGACAAATATTGTTAAATGAAATTAGAATAATGAATAAATAAAATTAGTATATTTTATATTATCTATGCACTAAACCTTATATACTCTGTATTATTTATGATATAAGATATTAGGATTTAGGTCTTTTAAAGTATTTTTAATTATTTTTTTATATAAAAATATATTAGGGTTTAGAGTTTAAAAACAACTAAGCGAAATCCTAAAAGAACCAAACCAAACCTCAAACAAAACCCCAATTTTTTTTTTTTTTTTTCCAATTGCTCAAAGGCTTCAAACCCCAATCAACCCTAAAGCCTTTTTTTTTTTTTTTTTTTTCTTTTCCTTCCTTTTCTTTTGTTTTTCTTTCCTTCTTTTTCTTTCCTCTTTTTTCTTTTCTTTCTTTTCTTTCCTTCCTTTTCTTTTTTCTTCTTTCCTTCCTTTCCTCCTTGCCCGTGACTTCTTCCTCCTTGCAGACTTGCAGTGACTTTTTTCCTTTTCCTCTTCCTCTTCCCTCATTTCTCTCTCCCAGACCTGCGCAGTCTTCTCTCCTCCCCCTCCATGATTTCTTCCTTCCTTCTTCCTCCTCTCCCTCCTCTCCCTCCTTGATATCCTCTCCTTCCCCGATCTCTTCTTTCTCCTCACTCCTCAATCACCCTCCGATCTGTCGCCTCCGACGACCTTTGGCGACGAGGCCAGCTCGCCTTTCTTCCCCTCTCTCCCTCTGGTGTCTTATGCTGGAGTGTTAGATTGACTTAGTGAAGATTGGGCTTTGTGGCTTCGGTAAGTTACAGCCAAATTTTGACGAAATTTGGAGAATTTTACAAAAACACATTGGCTCTATAATTGAAATTTTGCCGAAATTTTTACGAAAAATAAGGGGTATGTGATAAAATTTCGGTATCCCAAAAAAACGAAAAATTTCGCCGAAATTTTCGAAATTTCATTCTTTGGTTATATATTCTGAAAAAATTGATTTTAACTAATTTTTAAACATTTGAATATTAATGCAACAATCAATTTGTTGAAAATTCATAAATTTAAATTATTAAAATAATTAATTTAAATGAGTTAATATTCAAAAATTGGCATAATGATGAAATAATTAATTGGGTTCAAACTCATCTTAATCAATTTAATTCTTTTAATTAATCAAAGGGTGACCTTATACATTGGCTAGGATTAAATGGACTTGGTGCAGTGACCCGCCAATAGGCCCAAAAGGTTTTAGACCTTTAGATAAATTGAGAGCCTAGTATATTTGGAATAGGGTTGGCCCAACCCATCCAACCCTTAGGGCCAAAGTGGCCCATGGTGGAGTAAGGCATGGGTCCTTATTTTATAGGGTAGGGTAATGCATAAATCTACACTCGAGTTATTGACTGTCCAAATGAGATCCCATAGAAAAATCCTATATGTCAATCCTATGCAATAAGTTTTTCACACATAAAAAAATTTCGTATAAAATCTCGTCCTAATAAGCTTATTATATAGACTAAGATTACCGTATAGAATTCCGTTCGGACAATATATAGATCGCTTTGGTAATTGGTATGGATGCGAGAATCCTTGCACCACGTGTAATGTAACCTGACAGGACGATTAAGAGTGCTCCATGTTCCTACCTCTAGACGGTAACACGTCACAAGTGCTTAACCGAGCGAGCAC
The DNA here is from genome assembly GCA_003254865.1 of Dryas drummondii. Lineage (NCBI taxonomy): Eukaryota > Viridiplantae > Streptophyta > Magnoliopsida > Rosales > Rosaceae > Dryas > Dryas drummondii. Next base: position 813,034 of record QANW01010978.1, on the reverse strand, counting down.
AAGTTCCCCTTTCCTTCTCCACAAAACCTCATCGTTTTGTTTCTCTTCCTTTTCCCTTCTCAAAAGCAAAATTTTCAGTTTTTTCGGTCCTTCTCTTTCCTAGGGTTTGGATTCGATGGCGAAGAAGAGAAAGTCGGACGCCACGCGCCTGGACGAGGTGGATCGGACCATGTACACCACTTTCTGTAGTGCCGCAAACTCTCTGTCGCAGCTTTATACCCAAGCCATGAACCACCAGCGCCTCTCTTTCCAATCCGGTGAACGTCACGCGCTGGTTCACCTCTCTCTCTCTCTCTCATATACTTCCTTTTCAAGCTTTTGGTTTCATCTGATCATTAATATATGTATATATATCTATTTGTGTATGAATTATGAATACATGTTACGATCTGTTTGGTTGTTGGGGAGATGGAAAACAAAACCTCCAGATTGCACAAACAGTAAACTCACTTGAGTATTAGAATTTCTTATTTGATTCCAATACTTTCTCTTATAAATATGGCACATAATCAGCTCGATAGTTTGATACCCTCGAAAAGATTGTATTTACACTAATGTGATATGTCTTTCATAAAGAATTTTACTTAGTTTCACATGTATTCTTATAAAGAATGCTACTTTCCTAGGAACTGTGTGAGAAAAAAACCGGCTTTGTGAAATTTAGGATTTTCTTGAATAATCTGACTCATTTAGTATATTAATAGATTTTAATGGCCTTGGCCACCACTATCAGGCAACAAAATTAAGAGGTTAACTGCTTGACCCTTGGCTCAGGGGATTTAGAAATTTACTCTCTTACATAAATTAAGTCACTTGAGTATTTGAATTTCTTATTTGGGGCAGCGGTGGTGAAATTTTTTAAAAAGCTCTACACTGGCAAGGGTCAGACGAGCCCAGGAATACGAAGCTCGGATTGGATAAGTAGAGGTAGAGCTGCTTGGCTGGAAGGACCCTTTGAGGAGGAAGAAGTGGAGCTGGTTGATATTTTTATTGCAACAAATAAGTTCCCCATGCTGGAAATTTTTTTCTTTTGCTGTGTTTAACACTGCTGGGATTATCTTGAGAGTTTTTGAGTTCTTTATGGGAGTGGTGAATGCAATAGAAATTGCAACATTTATCTGCTGAATCACCCAAAAGCTGGAATGTTTGAAGTTAAGCAATTGCCCACCCATCAGTTTGGTTTCTGCAGTCCCAAAAAAAAAAAAAAAAAACCCCATCAGTTTGGTTTCCAGTTTGTATAAGGTTTTAGCAAAATTTCTCTCTCTTAGATTATGGAGGTTTTTGGTGATACAATTAGTTATTGTTAAGAGGCAGGAAAATTTTAAATGAGTGTTGACCGCTGGTGGCCAATGAGGTGATGGAGTATAAATTGTTTAGGAAAGAGGGGTTGGTCTTTATGATTGACCTTGAAAAGGCCTATGATCGAGTTGGAGTTGGGGGGTGGGGTGGGGTGGGGTTTCTAGATTCTGTCTTGGTGCCTAAAGGGGATGGAGGACCTCGATGATGGGATGCTTGTCTCTGGTGAAGTTTTCGGTCACAATTAATGGAAAGCCAATGGTATGTCCATTTCCTAGCATTGCGAAGTGGGCATTTCCTAGGATAGTGTAACAGACATTTTGTAGGATCTATTGTTTCATCTGGTTTTTTTGGTGGGTTGTCACAGACTCAGCACCTTTGTAAGTTTTGTTTTAATTATGTGGTTTGCCGTTCCGGTGTGTGTTGCTTAGGGTCTGTGGAGCTTGTTCTTTCAAGGAGTTATTCTTAGATGTGTGCAAATTTTAGATGCAGTGTTGGTGGTCAATGAGGTACTGGAGTGTAGATTGTTGAGGAAAAAAGGGTTGGTTTCATGATTGACTTTTAAAAGGCCTATGACCAATTGGGGTTTTAGGAGGTGAAAGAGTTTGGAGGAGGATTGAAGACCTGGATGAGAGGATGCTTGTCTTTAGTGAAATTTTCAGTTATGAATTATGATTAATGGAAAGCCAATGGTATGACCATTTCCTAGGATCTATTGTTTCGTATGGTTGTTTGGTAGTTTGTCAGCACCTTTGCAAGTTCTGTTTTTTAGTTTTGTGGTGAGGTTTACTGTTCTGGTGGGTGTTGCATAGGGTCTATTGATCTTTGTTCGTTGTTGGGTTGCTGGTTGGGAGCTCTTTTGTAATGTTTCTTGTGCTGGCTTTGTTTAGGCTATCTTAGGCAGCCTTTTTGGAGATTTTAGTTTAGATACTGTTGACTCCCTCTTCTATTTTAATTTTTATCATCATTTCTTTTAGGGAAATTAAAAATGCATTATCAAAATTAAAGGGCTATCAAGTTAAGTCCCGTAAATTTGTATGCTAATTGAGCATTTAAAATGTCTCCATGTCCTCTGACTACATGCTTTCTGTTTTGTTTTTGTTTTCCCTTTGTTTCCTAGCACCTTTTGGTTTGGGAGGGATGGACAGAGGGTGAGAGGACGATTGATGGATTTATATCTCACTTTCAACATCATTAGCTAGAACTACTTAGATTTTTATTTTTTTATTTTTTTTATTTTTTTTATTTGGTACTTTGGTAGAATTTAAGAGCAATTATGATCTGGAAGTCGATCCGGGGCAAGTGTTTGGATCTATTATGACATAGCCATGAGATGTTTAACAGACCCTTTGAATTGATGCAAATCCATTTATTGGGATTGTCTTTCATTCTAGGGATTAATGATTCCCATTTTGTAGCTCATTATTTGTTTATAGAGATCCTGGCATACACTCATATTCTAAAAGAATCACCTGCAGCTGTTGTTATAGAAAATCTTTGGCTTTTTTGTGCTCCTATTGTTATCTACTTATTGGAATAAAAGTTAGCTCCTGCTGTAATTTCTTGCTTTGGCAATATAGAGAAATGTATTTTCACATCCAAAATTGTTGTAGTCTGCAAATTGTACGTTGCTGTTGGGATGGCGTCCCTGAGTATGGTAGTCCTGGGTTATTTTCCGTCATTCTTGGAATATTTGTTCTGAACTCTGAATTGAAATGAAGTGTAGAATGTACTTTCATATGACACTTCTGTAGCTGAAGAGTTGGTTTCGATTGTAACTCTGTTTTTTTCGTGTGTTTTCTGGATACTAAGATCCACCTTTTCTTAGTGTTAATTTGTACTTTAAAAAAAAAAAACATTTAAAGGAAGTATCATATGTCCTGACTGATTTGTCATGCCTGAGATGTGATTCTTCTCTTCATGCAATACTTCAAACAATTTATTTTGGATAGTTGCACAGACTTTTTTAGGTTGTTCTCATTCTCTGGGAGTTAATACTTTACGAATGTTCAATATAGATAGGATCTAAATGTTACTGATTTTCAATTCATCTGAAGTATTTATTTGGAATATTTTTCTTTTTGACGTTTCTATTGTGCTTCATTTTCTTTTCTTCCGTTTTAATTTTTCCCCCTTTCTGCAGGAGAAGCTTTATCAGTGGATTTTGAGACAGCAAGAGGAAGGCTCAAGGGTGACAACAGTTGATATAGTTGCTTACTTGCAGGTTCTTTTTGTTTTTGTTTTTTTGTTTTTTTTTTCTACTTTTAAGTCACTTAGTTGAATATTTTAGTTATTGACAGTGGTGAGATCAACATTGCTTTGTTTTGGTTTAAGGAGTTTTGGAATTTTGCTTCCGTAGTGGGTTTAGTGGTGGCGGGTTGAGACTGGAGAGGGAATTGGTGTTGAGTTGGGGTAGTGGGTAGTGGGTTTGATGATGATATCAGTATCAGTCTTAGCTTGGCTAGTTCAGCATATAGACAAAAAGTCGCATCACTGTTGTCCATCTGGCTTTATAGACAGCATCCAGGCTGAGGTTTACATTGACTCGATTTTAAAAATCAACCTACTCGATTTAATCATTTAATATGCTCAATTGAATAAATTGGAAGTACTTGATGAAATTAAAAATTTTTACGAGGTTTAAGGAGCAAGATAGTACTTTTAAGCCTAGAGTAAACCCCACCTCCAATGTCCTATGAAATGGTTTTCAGACAAAATGACTTGCATTTTTTAGCTCCTTTTAGTAGGTAAGTTTGTATTTGTGAGCTCCATTATCCTGGGCTCTTCTGAACGCGGAGCATGGGGTATAAAATGATTTAGTTTCCATTGGAATATAAACTGACCTTTGATTGTTTTTCCATCTCTGTAGAATGAGCTTGAATATGGAACTGATGAGCCTCCAATGTCCCCGAGGCTCCCCTTTCAACATCAGCACTTGCAGGCTGCAGCGCACTCAGCTAATTTAGGACCTCCTATTTCTTCTAATCAGTTCATGCCGGGCACTATTGGGCAGGGAGTTCGCTCAGGGCATGTAGATCACCAGGTTAAGAACTCTGTCTTTTCAAATGCTCTCTCTAGCCCTGTTCGTCGGAGTCTTCAGTCCTATCAGTTAGCAGCACAGGGTGGTCAGCTTTCAAACAATTTCATGTCATCTGGAAATGGGGCTCGAAATAATGAGACCAGTTATCCTCAAAATCAAAACAGGGATGCCAATTCCTCTCTCTCGAATGACTCCATGGACATGCATGCAGATAGTCCTGGCCATGAATATCCTTACTGAAAAACTTATTGAAGGAAAATGAAAGAGAGAGTGAGGTGAAGAATTTCCATTGATGGATTTTATGTGTGGGCAGAAATAAGAAGTGCTGAAATTTGTAGATAATCTGAACAAAGTTCATCTTTAGATTATTAATTATGTTTTGTGCTTCAACTATGCTTGTTAAGTTGGGGCCAAAATGAAAAGGAATTAAAAAAAAAAAAAAATGTAATTGTAAGACATGAATTCCAATTAAGTTTTATGGATGCTTCGTCTTTTTAATAGAAATTAATACAGCTTATATCAAAAATACTTTTTCTTAATTGGACTATTTCTCAATCTCCCAACTTGTCAAAGCTCACTGTGTTTGTAATCGTACTTCTTGCCCCCTAGTAAATCTCAAAAGTTTGGGGTCTATATGTTATTCTTTCATGACATTGTTTTTACATATGGTATTTATAGATGAAACAAGGGAGAAAATTTTTGAAATGCAATGAAGAGTTTAGTTTCACACAGTTCCTAAATAATCATATATTTCACAAAGGCTTTTTGGCACGTTTGCCCCTTGTAATTATAATTTTGTACTTGGATCTTAAATATAACTTTCAAATATTTATACCTAGTGTTCTAGAATGAAAATTCCATTTTGGTGTGCTCTTAAATATTTGAAAGTTCATTTGGTCTTAAATTGAAACAATTGTAGCCCTTTGTAATTATAATTTTGTACTTGGATCTTAGTGATCTAGAATGAAAATTCCATTTTGGTGTGCTCTTAAATATTTGAAAGTTCATTTGGTCTTAAATTGAAACAATTGTAGTCTTACTTTGTTAAACCTATATTTGTGCATTTTTCAACCTAATTTGGAACATTTGTGCAAGTACATTTGGTCTTTAAATGAAACAATTTTGCTCTTATTTAGATGAACTTAATTTTGTGCACTTTCAACCTAAGTTGGAACAATGCACTCATATATAAACCTGATTTGGCACCAGTCATATGGATAATTATGAAGCTGCCAGACATATTCGTTGAGGATTTCGTTAAAATCCTTCATGCACACCCGTTTATCATGACCCACCAAAACAAGACGAGTGTCGCTGAGACGTATCAGAGTTGCCATAAATTCTAGTGAAGAGAAATATAAAACCATTTGGCCTAGTTGCCATCACATCAATATGAGCCATTGAATAAGATAACAAAGAAATCTTCCAACCAGGACGCCACATCAATAGCAGCCCTTCACTCAATCCACTCCCTCCAACAGTAAAACATGTGTTTGTGGATAAACCCACACCGATCCAATAGCCAATCAGGGCTAGACACGTGGCTGGTCAGATCTGACTTCAATGTTTGACTTCTCAGCGGTCAGACTTTGACCTCCACATCATCACTGCTCAGCACCCCCTCCGCCAGCTCAAATCAGGTCTCTATGCCGAGCCCTCCATGTTCGATCCGAGCCGAACCGACGATCTTCCAAGGGATTGAGTGTTCATCTTTCCATGGTCATCCCGGTTCGGCTCGGCTCGGCAAAGAGATAATTTCCTTCTGAGTTCTGGCGTCGACCAGTTAGGGCTCGGTCTGGAATCCCATGTCCGATCCGATCACGCATGGGCTTCATGTATACACATATGAACATACGTTCGGGTCGGCTCGGCTCTCCGCCGCCATTCCCAGGAAGATCACGTTAGGATGAACCGCCACACTTAAATGCATCTGACACAAATCCTCTGACAGATGGAATGTCCAGCCTGCATTCAGGACTATTGGGATAGTTTGTATGAACCTTCCAACCTTGCATTTAATGGAGCATTCAATGCAGCATTGAATGCTGAGGAGGTGAGTAGCTGTGCATGCAACTAGTTCTGACCAGGCGCGTGGGTCTCTGGCAACCATTCATTCACATGCAGGTAACTTACTCATCAAGTTTTCCTTTGCCTATATATACCAACTCATATGTGCAAAACACGGATCTATCCAACCATCCAAAAAGCACTTATACAAAAATTTCCACTCATCTAAAAGCATACCCAACTTGCTGAGAATAACCCAGAACATTTGCCTTGTTCTTCCTATTCTCCCAAGTTCATCATTTGTTCTTCCTCATCTACCATCAAACACCATCACTGACTTCATCATCGGAGCGTGTTTGGCTGGCACCACACCGGTCTATCCTCTTTGATCTTATTTCTCTTGCAGGAAGATCTCAATCAGCATCCATATCATCGTCCAGCAAGGCATCCGATCAGCCAGATCAGCGTTTCTAAGTTGTTGCATCTACCTCACGGGAATTTGCATCAACACATTGGCGCCGTCTGTGGGAAGATCGACTTCAGCCGTTGTGTTCATCACCGCGAGTGCTAAGCTCTTCCTTCACACAAGTCATCATGGCTACCATCTTTCGGGACAGCAGTTCTTCTTCGGGAGAGTCTCAGAACGCTGAACAACATCAGCCTGAGATACCTGAGAAGAGGAGGGGAGCACAACTCCCCAGGACATCAAAGTCCAAAGGTCCCTCAAAAATCAGGGCTGCTCACAAACTCCTTAAGGAGAGTCAACGACATCTGGCCGCTGAGAACGCACTTCTCAAGCAGAATAATGAGCTGCTCACAAAACAGGCCGAGCTGGCCAGGGAACTTGCACACCATCGTGCTCAGCTCGAGAGCAGTGATAGATCGGGTTTCCGATCGCGCAAGAGGTCCTTTCACCGTCTTCTTCTCGGCAAAGCACTCCGGCCGAGCCGGACGACCAGATCAATCGGCAGGATACGGATTACGTCTTCCCGGGCTTCAAGGACATGCCCCCGGCCGAACAGGCCGAATTCCTAAACGCCCACTGTCTCCTTCAGCAAAAGCAGGCGGCCTTCGGGAAACGTTTCCGCGGGAGTTCGGGGGGAGACCGTGCCGATCCGAATACAAATCAGCGACTCCCGGCCCGATCCAGGTTGGGGGCCATCAGTCCAACCAATTCGGCCGAAACCAGGGTCCCGATTAGGGATAGGCTCGGCCCTACCGCCAGCCGAGATCCTTCCCCATCAGGAGCTCATTCAGGGAGGCGATCTGTGAGCGACCGACTGGGATCTACTATGGTCATGTCGGATCGACAACCGGTGAGTGAGAGACTCGGTAACCGGGCTGAGTGCTCAGGGGAAAATGCGGCCGAGCCGACTCTGCCCAATGTGGAAAATCTTGTCCGAACTTTGGTCCAAAACCAAATCCGGAGCGTCCACGATCGGCTAGGCCAGGTCGAGGTCTCCAGGGGGTATCTCGGCAGGACCGACCACGGAGAGGAACTCCCCCTCCCGTATACCAGCAGGATCATGGACGCTGAGGTCTCCCGCGACACCAAGCCCCCCAAGATGGACTAGTACGACGGGACTAAGGATCCCTACGACCATCTTGACAGCTTCAGATACGCCATGGAGGCCCATCAGGCATCTGAAGCTACTAAGTGTCGAATCTTCCCTTCAACCTTGAAGGGATCGGCTCGGGGTTGGTTCCGGACCCTCCAGCCCAACTCCATTGACTCCTTCTCCGATCTCCGGAGGGCCTTCCTGACGAGGTATCGGGTTGTATCCGAACGACTCTACAACTTGAACGATATGTCGCTTATTAAACAACAGGAAGGGGAGAGCCTCAAGGCTTATCTGATCCGCTTCAACATCGAGTATACGAAGTGCGACGATTGCGACGACAGATCGGCTAAGAACGCCCTTATGCAAGGTCTGCTCGCCGGGGGACTCCGCTCCCACCTGATGAGGAACCCTCCCTCTACTTATGATGAGCTTTCTGCTGAAGCCACTAAGTGGGCGCGGGCTGAGGAGTGGGATGCTCAGGTGGAGGCCCTGAATCCCAGGCCGACCTCAGACAAGAGGAAGGAAGAGGTTGCAAGTCCCAAACCCCAGGTCCAATCCAAGAAGACCAGGAACGAGGAGCCGCGTCAACTTCTGGGCAAGGGGCCCAAGTTTGTCCAGTATACGAATTATACCCCCCTCAACGCCGGTCTGGAGACAATCTTCTCCAAAGTCAAGGACCAACTCCCAGCTGCAAGGGAGATCAAGGGACCACCCCCATACAAAATCAGGGAGGGCGTCTTCTGCAAGTATCACTCCAATCATGGCCACGTCACGGGTGATTGCTATGCTCTCCGCGACGGGATTGAGACTCTTGCCCGGGCGGGTAAGATCAATCAATTCCTAGCCGGCGGGCCTAGGGTACCCAAGGCCACGCTGAAGAAGCCCACCAACACCATCGACGTTCGGGATGCAGCCATCGGATCGATCGGCGGGGGGTCAACCTTTGTGGGAAGCTCGAACCGATCCCAGAAGGAGTACGTCAGACAGGCGGCTCAAGCTCATGAGTCCTTGTCAATCCAAGCGGGTCAGCCCAGCACTTCCAAAAGACAACGGAAAGACTGGGCACCGGTCACCTTTGAGCCTAACGAGGCGAATGAGATCATCTTCCCCCACTATGATCCGGTCGTCATAGTGGTTGAAGTGGCCGGGACTACCATTGCACGCTCCTTCGTCGATGGAGGGAGCTCAGTCAACATCCTCTACCACTCTGCGTTCGCGCAGATGGGCATTGGCGAGGATAAGCTGGAGACCGACACTCCCGCCTTGTTCGGGTTCGGGGGAGAAGTGGTTCAGCCCCTCGGACACATCTACCTTCCCCTTTCGCTCGGGACGGAGTCGATCAAGAAGACTTGCATGACGTACTTCATTGTCGTCAAGCGGCCATCGGCCTACAACATCATCCTGGGCAGACCAGCTCTAATCGACCTCGACTGTATCGTCCACTACGCCAACCTACTTATCAAGTGTCCGGTGGGCGATGATTGCATTGTCATTCAGGGAGACCAGTGCTCGGATCGGTCTTGCTACGCCGCTTCGATCAAGCAGAAGGGCCAGCTGCCGAACTCACAGGAACTTGACTCCATTACCGATTCGGGCAGGTGGCCGAGGGCGGAAACTTTCGACTTCACTTCCGAGCCGAACCCAGACTCTCGGCCCCTTCCCGCCGAGACCTGGGAGGAAGTGCCAATCTCGGACGATACCCCAGATCGACTCGTCCGAGTGGGGACTCAGGTCAGTCCCGAGCAACGATCAACCATGATTGACTTCCTCCGTGCCAACGCGGAAGTGTTCGCCTGGTCTTACGATGACATGCCAGACATATCGTCTAACGTGATCACCCACAGGCTGAACATCGACCCGGGACGTAGACCGGTCCGTCAGAAGAGGAGGTCATATGATCCGGTCCGATACGCTGCCATGGCTGAGGAGGTAACCAAGTTGCAAAATAACGGGTTCATCCGGGAGGTCAACTATCCCGACTGGCTTGCCAACGTGGTCATGGTAAAAAAAGAACAACGGGAAGTGGAGGATGTGCGTAGACTTCACCGATCTGAACAAGGCCTGTCCCAAGGACAGCTTTCCCTTGCCCAGAATAGATCAGCTCGTCGATGCAACAGCGGGACATCAGCTCCTCAGCTTCATGGACGCCTACTCTGGGTATAATCAAATCCTCATGCACAAATCCGACCAGGAGGGCACATCTTTCATAACGGATCGCGGTATGTACTGCTACAAGGTTATGCCCTTCGGTCTCAAAAACGCCGGAGCCACCTACCAAAGGCTGGTCAACCACATGTTCAGATCTTCCATAGGCAAATCCGTAGAGGTTTACGTGGATGACATGCTGGTTAAAAGCATAAAGGCGGACGATCACGTCAAGGACCTCTCAGACATGTTCAGAGTCTTAAAAGAATATCAGATGCGGCTGAACCTAGCCAAGTGTGTCTTTGGAGTTTGGTCAGGCAAGTTCCTTGGCTATCTGGTCAGCCAACGGGGGATCGAGGCCAATCCGGAGAAAATCCAGGCTTTGATCAACATGAAGTCCCCAAGGACACGCAAGGAAATCCAGAGTCTGACTGGAAGAGTTGCCGCCCTGAACCGGTTCATCTCGAAGTCCACCGACCGATGCCTCCCTTTCTTCAAAGCTTTAAGGGGAGCTGGGAAGGGCATAAAATGGACCCCCCAATGCGAGCAAGCCTTTCAAGATCTGAAAAGGCACATGGGGGAACCTCCCATCTTATCCAAACCAGAAGAAGGTGAAGAACTTTTTCTCTACTTCTCTGTTTCTGACTCGGCTCTCAGCTCGGTTCTGGTGAGAGAGGTTGGCGGTGTACAACACCCGGTCTTCTATACGAGCCGAGCCCTCGCCGACGCCGAGACCTGGTATCCAAAATTCGAGAAGATGGCTCTCGCCCTGGTCAGCTCGGCTCGGAAATTAAGACCCTACTTCCAGACTCACTCAATCGTCGTCTTGACCGATCATCCGCTCAGGCAAATCCTAGCAAAACCCGAGACTTCGGGTCGGCTCATCAAATGGTCGATCGAGCTTGGCGAGTTCGACATCATCTACCGTCCAAGGACGGCAATTAAAGGTCAGGCCATGTCGGACTTCATCTGTGAGTCGACCACCTCGACGGAAGACCCACCGCGCGCCGACGCTGTGCCAACAGCGTCCGATCCGAACACAAACGACGAATGCAGCCAGGTTGATCTCCTCACCTGGACCCTCTACGTGGACGGATCTTCCAACGCAATGGGAAGTGGGGCCGGGCTTGTTTTGATCTCCCCAGAACAAGTTGTGATGGAGTATATTCTTCGCTTCAGATTTCAGGTATCTAACAATGAAACAGAGTATGAGGCACTAATTTCCGGACTTAGATTGGCAAAAGAGCTCGGCGCGACCAAACTAAACGTCTTCAGCGACTCCTAACTCATTGTCAACCAGATATTGGGAGAGTACGAGACTCGAGAGCCTAGCATGACTGCCTACCTCGAGAAGACTCGCTTGCTGCTCGGGAACTTCCATGAGTACAAAATATTCCAAATCCCGAGGGCAGAGAACTGCAGGGCCGACGCCTTGGAACGCTTGGCTTCGGCCACAGACACCGGATCCGCTAGGAACGTTCCAGTTGAAATCCTGGACAGACCTAGCACCGCAGAAAACGAAGTCGCCGTTATGCAGACCGAGGCCGAGCCGAACTGGATGACGCCGATCATCAACTACTTGGTCTTCGGGATCCTCCCCCCAGAGAGGGACAAGGCACGTCTCATCATGAAAAGGTCGGCTCGGTTCAGCATTATCGACGGTCAACTCTACAAAAGGAGTTTCTCCCAACCCTACTTGCGGTGTGTCACTCCCCAAGAAGGCCAGGATATGCTGAAAGAAATCCACGAGGGGATATGCGGAAACCATTCTGGAGGAAGAGCCCTCGCCTACAAGACGATCCGGCAGGGCTACTTCTGGCCGACGCTAAACAAAGACGCAGATCATCTCTCTCACGCTTGTGTCAAGTGCCAGCAATTCGCCGCAGTCCCTCATCAACCTCCTTAGTTGTTGACCTACATATCCAGTCCCTGGCCGTTCGCGCAGTGGGGACTCGATCTGATCGGCCCTATGCCGAAGGCAAAAGGGCAAGTCACCATGGCCGTAGTAGCAGTCGACTACTTCACCAAGTGGGCCGAAGCCGAGCCCCTAGCCACTACCACAGCCGAACGGATGGAGACCTTCGTCTGGAAGAACATCATATGCCGGTTCGGCATGCCGCACACCATCATTGCGGACAATGGCAAACAGTTCGACTGTAAGAAATTCAGGAGTTTTTGTTCACGTCTGAACATCAACTTGCGCTTCACCGCTCCTTACCATCCACAGTCGAACGGACATGTCGAAGCCATCAACAAGATCATCAAGAAGACCCTCAAGACTAAGCTTGATAATGCTAAGGGGAATTGGCCTGAACTCTTGCCAGAGGTGCTATGGTCTTACCGAACCTCCTATCGCAATTCCACGAAGGAAACACCTTATGCATTGGCATTCGGAACTGACGTTGTCGTCCCGATCGAAATGGGGACTCCTTCATTCTGAACCGGTACGTACAATCCCGAGACCAACGACATGATTGAGGAGAGGCGAACCGACGCCAATCTCTGCCGAGCCGCTTACCAACAGAGGGTAGCCAAATACTATAACCAAAGGGTCAGGCCCAGGAGCTTCGGATTGGGCAATCTCGTCATGAAGAAGAACCCTCTTGCCGTCAAGGAAAGCTCATTCGATCCGAACTGGACCGGACCATACAGAATTACAGGCATAGTCAAGCCTGGCACTTACAACTTGGCCACTCTGGCTGGGAAGCCTCTCAAGCATAGCTGGAACGCTGAACACTTGAAGACTTATTATCAATAGAATGTAGTTAGGATCGGGGACTGTCCGACCTGACATTCGTTCCAATCAATGAAAGGATGAACACATTTTGACTCATCTTCTTCTTATTTTTCGAAGCAAACACTGGGGACTCTACTCTTATACACTTTCAACAAAGAGGAAAGATCTAAGTGTTTCCTTCGAAAAAAATAATAAACCTGTGTGCCAAGCCGAAGTGCCACTTTCGGCCCGACGCTCGGTACATTACAGACTCATCAGGTCTATAAACTCATGTGTCGAGCTGGCGCGCCACTTTCGGCCTGATGCTCGGCATATTACAGACTCATCAGGTCTATAAACTCCTGTGCCGAGCTAGCGCGCCACTTTCGGCCCGATGCTCGACATAGTACAGACTTATCAGGTCTATAAAAATCCCTGTCCGAGCCGAAGCGACTTTCTACAGTCCTAACGTTCAACAGGATATTTCTAAAAGAAAAATATACACTCCAACCAAAACTTTCATCGCGCATGCCGAGCCGATCTGAAAGTAGGTTTGAATATTTTTCTCAAAAAACAAAATTCCTAAATATCTCAATGGGTATGCCGAGCCCATCCAGGATCACTATCTTCGTTATGCTTATCAAGCTGATCCGAAGACAAGTTTTAATTTATCATTACCATTCATTTCATTGCGATCGGTATGCCGAGCCGACCTCAAAATATCTTTATGTTTGTTACTTTTATCATTTTCTTATTCATGTGTTACTTGGTTATGTCTTTAGCTTAATTTCCGAGCTGAACTGACAGTCACTTGGTCATAAAAAGAAAATACTGATAAAATAAACAACATAAATCCAAATACAAATTGTTCCAAAATCAATCAAACCCGAGCCACACATCGGCTCGGGGAGAAAAACAAAACAACATAAAAAGTAAACAAAATCATGCAGATCTCTCGGCAGGCCCCTCCAAGATCGGCTCGGTGGACTCCTCTGGCGTCTCCTCGCCGAGCTGCACCACCTCGATCCCACCGATCTGCATCTCAACGTTAGGATCGGACTAGGGAACCGGGGGAATCGGGATCGGCTCGCACTCAGGTAGCGGAGGATCTTCCGTCGACGGCACGGTAACTGACGCAACCACCTCGGCAGCGGCTTGGCCATCGAGAGGAGGAAGGTCTTCTTGCTGACCCTCCTGAGTGTCCTCTTCGTCGTCGAGCTCGCCGAGGAAGGACACGTCCCAGTCCGGCCTCTTGGACCGGATCTCTTCCAGCAGCTCCTGGTATCCTTCGAACTGGGCATTGGCAAGTGCCTCAACGCTCGGCAGCCCAGCTTGACTCCGAGACTCGGCAGCTCTCCGCTCTGCGGCCTCGACGTCTGGCTGAAGATCGCCGACGAATTGACCAAGGTCAGCCACTTTCCTCTCGGACTCCAGAAGCTCCTTCCCGAGCCGAGCCATCGCCACTTCCTTCTCAGCCAACTGGGTACGAAGATCGGCCGATCGACCGCGCTCGGCCTTGACCTCCCGTTCAGCCTCGGCTAGCTTTTCTCTCAGTTCGCCGTTCCTCTCCCGAAGCCTCCCCATCCTCGCCTCGGCATCGACTGCAGCCTGGGCTACTTCAAACTGCTTTAGGGCGAGCTGTAAAAAAAAATATTAGTCCGAGCCAACTGGGAAAAGCATAAATCCGAAGTCAGGGGTACTTACCATCATGGCCTGTCAGGAGGTGCTCAGTGCCTTACTCCCGAAGCTCGGCGTCTCCTGACCGGCCCAGAGCCCTTCGACCACTTTCGGCGTGACCACGCGTTTGAAGCCGGTCACGAATGGCTCGATAGAGGAGTCCACCTCCACCACTTTCATGGAAGCCGAACCAGAAACCTCGGCATCGGTACCGCTGGGCTCGGCCCGGGTCCTCTTTTCTGAACGGGCATCGGTCGCAGGGCCCTTCCTCTTCTCTCCGTGCCGGTCAGGCCTCGGCACGGATGGCCCAGGTCGGGCTGCCGCCGCGACGGGCGTTGGGATCGGCTCGACTGGGACCCAGCCCGCAACTTTTCTTTGGGCGCTTCTCTCTGCTTTCTTCTTCAGCCGAGCTTCTATCTCGGCAGAACTCATTCCTTCTCGGCTCGCGGATTCCACCTGGGTACAAACCAGGAGATTCCGCTCGACCTGATCTGGGTCTGCCCGAGCAGGAACTTGGTGGATAGGTATTCTCCCGGCGAGTCTCTGATCACAGCGATCTGATCCCTGAGCTCGCCTTTCAGTTTGTACTTACCCCAGCTGACTGCAAAGACGAAACCAAGATGAGTTAGACAAAAAAAAATATATAAATAAAATAATACAATTATTACAAAACATATACAAATTGCCCCTCGGATCGGCCCCAAACCTCCAATGCCCACCTGGAATCCTAAAGGCTGTAGGAACCCGAGCCGGGGTGGGTCTGCTCGGATCGGCGAATTCCCAATCCCCAAAGACAAAAAAATATCTCCTCTTCCAAGTCTTCTGAGAAGAGGGATTGCCGGAGAACAACGGCCCCGAGTAGGCCTGCAGGTTGTAGAAGCCGAGCTCGGTCCGCTTCGACCTCAACGCGTAGGAGCAAAGTAGGATGTCCTTGTCCGGCTCACACTTGTGCACCTTGTGCCACAAAATATGCATGGACAGGATGATCCTGTACACATTGGGTTTAGCTGATGCGGCGCCACGCCGATCATGGCCAGCCAGTCCTGGAGGAATGGATGCAGGGGAAGCCGAACCCCATTTTCGAACATTTCGGGATACATAGTCACCCATCCCTTGGGGGGTCGGCTCGGCTTCTCCCCTTCCATTGGCAATCTCATCAGTATGGCCTCGGGAACAGAGTACCGAGCCCTCAGATCCTTGAGATGAAACTCGGTCATCTCGTTTGGGATCTGATCAGCCTTCCACGCCAACTCCTCGTAGAAGTCCGGATCAATCGGACTCCCCATCACGGATCCGAGCCGATCCGAGGTTGACGCCTCATGACCCCTGTCCCTTTCCTCCGAACCCGAGGTAAGTCTCCTCGGAACTCTTGGGATCGGCTCGGCTTGAACATCCTCTTCATCGCCTCGGGGTCGGCGTACCTGACCTGGGTTCCGATCCAAGTTCGAGATAACCTCGTTCAACTCCTCGGACAGGCTATCCCAACCTGCCTCAACCCCTGGTGGGCTTCGGCTCATCTCGGCCTCGCTATCTCCTTCGAAGGCATCCCCCGAGCCGAGCCGATCACTCGAGTCAGATTCAGACATCACTAACAGTTTTTCTTGTTTTCCTCTCTTACTTTTTCGATCGAAACGTGCCCTTTTTCAAGAACACCAAGAACAAGACCCAGAAAATCTGAAAATGCAAAAAAACTCAAAAAGGGGGAGAATCACTTACTGGTTTTCCTCCGCCCAAAGTTTCCGCCCCCAATACCCTCGGAACCACCTCGCCTATCGTCGTGTTTGGTCGGACTTGGGATCAGACCACCACTCAATCGACGAAGACTGAGAGAAAATCACGGTGAGAGAGAGAGAGAGTTTCACAGGGAGAGAGAGAGAGAGTGCACTTCTGAAAAATGAAAGGGAAGAGAGAGAAACATCCTTTTAAACCCCCATGCAAACCGATCTCAGCCACCCAAAAGTGGCGCTTCAAGTCCCAGATCTTGACACCTGTCAAACATTCAAAATACCCATAAATGATGTGACCCTTACGTTTCCCCATGCAGACACCAAACGTCCCTTCACCTGTCCCCGAGATATCTTGGCCGATCACGAGTCATCACCTGTTCGGATCTTCAGGGACGTTGGCCTTTTGGGTTCGGCTCGGATCAAACAAACATGCCATTTTTGGGAGGGTCACCACACTTCAGCTTCCAATCCACCACTCTTCGCTTAGATCGAAAGCTGGGGGACTCCTGTTTGTGGATAAACCCACACCGATCCAATAGCCAATCAGGGCTGGACACGTGGCTGGTCAGATCTGACTTCAATGTTTGACTTCTCAGCGGTCAGACTTTGACCTCCACATCATCACTGCTCAGCACCCCCTCCGCCAGCTCAGATCAGGTCTCTATGCCGAGCCCTCCATGTTCGATCCGAGCCGAACCGACGATCTTCCAGGGGATTGAGTGTTCATCTTTCCATGGTCATCCCGGTTCGGCTCGGCTCGGCAAAGAGATAATTTCCTTCCGAGTTCTGGCGTCGACCAGTTAGGGCTCGGTCTGGAATCCCATGTCTGATCCGATCACGCATGGGCTTCATGTATACACATATGAACATACGTTCGGGTCGGCTCGGCTCTCCGCCGCCATTCCCAGGAAGATCACGTTAGGATGAACCGCCACACTTAAATGCATCTGACACAAATCCTCTGACAGATGGAATGTCCAGCCTGCATTCAGGACTATTGGGGTAGTTTGTCTGAACCTTCCAACCTTGCATTTAATGGAGCATTCAATGCAGCATTGAATGCTGAGGAGGTGAGTAGCTGTGCATGCAACTAGTTCTGACCAGGCGCGTGGGTCTCTGGCAACCATTCATTCACATGCAGGTAACTTACTCATCAAGTCTTCCTTTGCCTATATATACCAACTCATATGTGCAAAACACGGATCTATCCAACCATCCAAAAAGCACTTATACAAAAATTTCCACTCATCTAAGAGCATACCCAACTTGCTGAGAATAACCCAGAACATTTACCTTGTTCTTCATATTCTCCCAAGTTCATCATTTGTTCTTCCTCATCTACCATCAAACACCATCACTGACTTCATCATCGGAGCGTGTTTGGCTGGCACCACACCGGTCCATCTCCTTTGATCTTGTTTCTCTTGCAGGAAGATCTCAATCAGCATCCATATCATCGTCCAGCAAGGCATCTGATCAGCCAGATCAGCGTTTCTAAGTTGTTGCATCTACCTCACGGGAATTTGCATCAACAACATGCTACATAACCCAACAGTCGAGTAATTGCCTCCATATGACAGTCTGTATATTTTGGTTTCAGAAGAGAAAACCAAACCAAGAGCTTGACTCTACTTGGTTCTAATATGGTCAAAGTGCCCACACAAATAGTAATAACTAGGCAAACCCTCGTAGTGAATTTCAACTTGCATGGACATAGTCAAACCCCAAGGAACATCCACCTTAACAAAACGACGGAAGGGCTTTGTTACATAATTAAATTACCACCTGAACCTGTAGAAAATCGATCCCCAAGACAATCCTCATCCCGGTTCTGCTCAACTCCAACAAGATGACCAAGCCCCCTACCCAAGTTCTCCCCCATCGATACAATCATGAATATCAGTGGAAGTCCATGATATTGAACCTAGAATTCTTGGAAATTCACCGAGAGGGTACGTGAGAGTAATGTGGAGCAATGTCTCACATCAGAAAACTAGAATTTAGTATATGTGATTATAAGTCTTGGATCTCTTCACTCATTGTCAATTAGTTTTGGATTGGATGCTTTAATTCTATTATAGTATCAAAGTCAGGTTATCCGCGTGTAAGGCTCAACGGCCACACGTACTCCCATGTTACCCAATACAATTTGTTCACGTGTAAGGCTCAAAATCTTGCCATACGTGCGGGGGCATGTTGAGAGTAATGTAGAGCAATGTCTCACATCAAAAAATTAGAGCTTAGTTTATAAGTCTTGAGCCTCTCCACCTATTGCCAATTGGTTTTGGGTTGGATATTCTAATTTTAACACGTAGTCGGATCCTTTGATCCCAAAATCGCTTCAAGATTCAGTAAAGCGTTGTTAAACATCCAAGGTTCGCCCTTCAGGATTCGACGTCGTTCACCATCAGTATGAAGGTGAAAATGAAACGCTTCCCTAGGAGAGCATGCATCTGGACATAAACCTTAGAACTTCATAGCCGCGTTATGGTACTAATGAAAGCCCCATGATTGACCTTTTTTATGATGACGACCCACAAGAAAAAACTTTTTCAACTTTTGCCAAGTTTCTGCACATCGCCGACAACAACCTCAGCCTTCGTCAAGATTAAACTGTTCCAAAACATCCTCTATCATAGGAACAAGATAGAGCAGTGAACTCCACAATACTAACAACCAACAAAGATAGAACCACGAGAATACAGAAGCCTTAACGTGCAGAGGAGCTCCGTCTAGGGTTCCAAAAAAGGCAGAAAACATCCAAATCGCGCTCACACCCTCTAACGTAAAATACGGAGGGACCACTTTTTGTATTGTTCAAATTACTTCCTTTTGTCTAGATATATAAAACTAGAAGGCCTTATGATTAAATTTTCAAATGCCTAAATGTGTCCATGGAGAGTTAAATTTTGTAAAGAATAAATTTTATTAATCAAGGACAAAATAGAAAAAATCATAATATGTTAAATTAAAAGAATTAAAATGAAATATAAAATCAAAAGACCCCACCTGCTAAGTAGTTAGTGGGCAGAAGGGGGATATGTTCCTTCCAAGGAATAAAATTTCGAGTTTCGAGGAAATTTCGAAGATTTTTAAATTTCGACAAAAATTAGACGGAAATAACGGAAATTGCTATTAAAATACGGAAATTTTGAATGAAACTTTATCATATGTTTATTTAACATATTATCTACTAAATTGATAAAAAACATTGAAGAAACCAAATTATATAGTAGGTTTGATGTGATATAAGATGAATATAATGCACGCTGAAGATAAATACTGTTAAATAAAATTAATACAATAAATAAATGAAATTAGTATATTTTTTATACTCTATAATCTATACACTAAACCCTATATACTTTATATACCCTATTATTCTTTATACTCTATAATATATACATTAAACTCTATATATTCTATATTTTTTAAAATATAATATAAGATATTATGATTTATGCCCTTTAGAGTATTTTTAATTATTTTTTATATAAAAATGCATTATGGTTTAAGGTTTAAGGTTTAAAAATAACTAAACAAAATCCCAAAAAAGCCAAACAAAACTCTAAATCATTTTTTTTTCCTTCTAATTGCTCAAACCCAAGATCCCAATAATCCTACACCT